>JAPYZL010122779.1:0-19140 GCA_030522825.1 Platygaster orseoliae
TATTTTCAAAGAAATTCAATTTATCCATTATTCAACTAAATTGTACATAATAATTATCGATGATTACGTCAAAATGCATAGGCATCTGTTTTTTCTCGTTCCGACGAAAAAAAATACATTTAGATGCGATCCAAGACTGATCAGAGAAAAGTCAGACTAGAGTCTGACTTTTCTCTGACCACGCGTTTGCTAGGGTAAACACAACTGTACCGAAGGAGAGATGGGCCGGAAAGAGAGCGAACTCATCCAGAGCACCCGTATTTATACCCAAAAATCGAACGCGTTCGCTTCCACGTGAGACGTCGCGTGATCCGCGAACACCAATAGTATTTCACCACGCGAAGAGCTAAAAACGTCTCCTTATAAGGAGTTAAACGCGCCTGAATCATCGTTATTGGTATTCCCCGCTCGGGGAAATTCCCAACATCAAAAATACATTATTACCATCCGTTTACAAAGCGTTATTTTTACGTTTAACAACTTGTTACTCGAAATCTTAACTGCTCCTTTTAATCGTGTATTTTCCCCACGATGTTGGGTAATGGTGAGTCACTGGCACTGGGACGTGACATAAAGTATTCGAAACATTTTGAAAGTCCAGAAAATGTTGACAATTTTTAGAATTTTACAAATTTTGAAAACTTCAGAGATTTAAAACAGTTTCAAAGATCTTGAGAATTGCAACAGTTTTTATGAATAATTCTCTAATAAAATTATAATTTTCAAACTTGCTGAAATAAATGCGAGTAAAAAATCACACCTCAGCCTTTCCCGAACGAAATTTCTGACTACGTCCTTGATTAACTATAATAGCAAAAAAGCATTAGAAAAAGCAAAACATTTCTTGTTTATGCGACGTTTGTTATCACAAGTTTAAAATTTTGCTATGGCCATAAATTATCTTACAGTTCAGTGAACCAGCACATAAATTTGGATTTACAGTAAATAGACTATGGAAGAGAAATGATATTAAATTCTCTGAACAGTTACAAGACATATCTTTTCTCGATTCTATTTGAATTTTTTTTACGTATTTGAAAAAACTTTGTTTGAAACAAATCAATTATCAATTTTGAAATTTGCTGCCATATGTCTAAAAGCGATATTTTGAATCGTAAATTTTGTAAACTCATTCCGGTGGAACGATTTGTTAAAAGCCATACTCAACGCTTTTAACGTTGAATATAGCTCTGAACAGTCGTAAATTCAGTTCCTCAAAGTTCGTTGAAAACGTTTGCAAATATATTTCATGTTACAGGGCGAACTTGCAATGCTTAAAGAGAGAAAGCCGGCGATGCTTGCGTTAAACGTTTCCATCGGTCGCTTGGTCACTCAAACCGGGTCTTCTAAGATGTTCACTAGGCTCAAAGAGGAGATCGCTGATTTATACTGGACTTGGGATGATATTTTCTCCAAGTAAGATGAGTTTTTTACGAATCTTGGAGCACGAAATCGCTAAATTGAAATGTTTATTTGGGATTTTGAAAGAATCAGTTTAAAGTACAATTTCTTTACAATGGATTATCATATGACTGCAAATATAATACAGTTTCTATGTAAAAGTCTCATAAAAAAATTAGTGTTTTCTGTTTTTCTTGGAAAAACAATAAGACTAAATAACGTTGGTTGACGCTTGTCCAATTTTTTCTATCGGTTCTATATTTGGGTTGTCGGAGAAATTTACTTTGTTTTCATCAATTTTTTTTATATTGATGAGCGAAAGTACCTGCAAAATCGTTTGATCATTTCGAAATAGACCATTGTGACGAATGATCTTGTTATATATATGTTTCTTCGTCAAGTAAATTTTTATGTTTTCCTTTAATTCGTCGGTATTCCCAGCCTTAGTGGGGTTCAGGAGCGGAGCTCTGATAAGGAGGGATGGAAACGAAGTCCCTGATATCTCTTATTGAAGATACAATTCATGAATTTCCTGAATCATTAATTTGAGGGTTTTTCAAACTGTTTTAACATTAGTAACTAAAAGCTTTGTTTTAGTTCTCTGATTGTTATGAAATTTCAGAGGAAATGAGCGATTATGCGCCATGCAAGCGATGCAGCAGTGTGGAATTCGCTTAACTGAGCTGCAGAATGCCTTGCGCCGCGACAAAGACACTCTTGCTGTTCTGAATGTTGCGTTGAAAGCCGGAGCCGTCGTTGAAGTAGCTTCTTCTGTTCGCAACGTCGCGCGTTTGCTTTCGGAAAAGCGGGGGGGAGTTGATGATCATGTAAGTGAAAAGAATAGATAAGCTGATTCAGTCGATAAATTGTAATCGTAAGTCGTCTTTACTTTTGTTATATGACAATCATCGATAGGAGGAAAGCGTCAAAAAACTGTATCATAAAACGTGGTGTTTTGGTTATTCCAGAGCGAAAATGTACCAATGCTCGAAGATGAGAGCACAGTCAAGTCTAGGGATTCCAGCATTGTTAGTTTATGTCAGGAAGGAGGTTCCCTTTCAGACAGTGGGATTTCCGACAGTGGCAGCGATCATGAATTAAGTGAACGTGAGCGTCGTCTCACGGTCTTGCGTCGTTTGACACGCACTCTTGAGTCACAACTGTCGCCGGACTCTGAGGCGTTAACTCAGTTATGGAAACGCATCGAGGATGCCGAAGCGGAATTGCGCTGTTTGCAACAAAAGTGCCGGGAACTTATCATCAGGACTGCTGCAACTTTCGAATCCAACAAGACTGAACAGCCGGAGTGCACGGTTTCTGAGTAAGCGTTGTTTCTCTAAATCGAAAGTCATGATTAATTCTAAGATTGAACTTGATACAGATTGATTCATAATTTCACGTTCCAGCCAACACTCGAAAGCATCCAGTCAAGGCTGTCCTGATGCAGATCGTGAAAATGGTAAATGCGTAATGACGAAATCCCCTGACGATGATCCAGATGACCCCGACATATCCAACTGTTGGGTCTGGCGTATTTTGAGAGCAGCGTTGCCTTTCCAACTGTCCCTAGTAGCGTTACTGTGTATTGTTTACCTCCTCGAGCCCGAGTGTTGCGAGGCCAGAAACACCTACAGTTTCTCACTCTTCCCACAATTACATTACATTAACGGACCACCACCTGTCTAAGTCCAAACGACTCCCAAATGAAGATTTTCACACACGATCTCCAAGATGTGGGCCTTTTTCACGGTATATTCGAAAAACATCGGAAACAGGCTCACTAGATTTCCTTTTGCGGCACTAACCGAACCAAAGTGTTCAGAATACACCAGTGAAATTTTGCAGCTTCCCATTTTTTTTCACTATTCATGGTATATCGACATATATCTCGTCCAAGACTGATGTAACTGCCATTGGTAGATAGTCCATTCTGTTCGCCTAGATTTTCGAATTCAGAACGTTGTCGCGTGCGAACAGAGTTTTATATTAAGTATGCATGCGTGCGTGATGTTTTTCAACCTAGTCCGCGGGGATTTTATTGCCCGCATCGAGTTTTTTAAGAGTGTTTAACAAACACGTGCCTCTTTTAGGTATCCGATGAGAAATCCTTCAAATATTGTACATACTGAAATACGGTCTATTATGGAACAGATCGATCTTGAATTTTTGTGAAAAATGATCGATTTTTTGTGGAGAACGTTGTTTACAGAGTGATGAATACGTGTTAATAAGGTATTTATAAATTTAATGGAGAAGGAAACAATGGCATGTTTTCTGTATCAAGCAAGTTGAGATATGCGATCACTTTCACAACCCAGTTGTGCCTTTGAAAATCTGTCGCGATAGCCCCTGATTTTTTTGGGCTGAGGGAGTTGCCTGCAAAGGGACATGACAATTTCACTAGGGCTGGAAATGACAATCTTTTCAGCCAAGTATTGACTAGTCACGATAAAAAGAATATGAAGCGTACGTACAAGGTGACGTGCAAGGTGAAGAGTTAAAGGAACTGGTAGTATTTTTTGTGGTGCGAAGATGATACAGAATTTACGCACTGGGAAAAGGAAATTATAGTTATCAAAATTCTTTATTTCACTGTGGAATCAGTACGAAATATTGTACTTTTTGCTGGTTATTAATTGCAGTTTTTGTTATATATCATTTTGTTGTACTTTTGCGATATCGAGTTGAACAAAAATATGTATGTATTCAAAGTTTGACTCGAAAATTTTCTTTTATACAAACAAAATTAAAAAATGTTTTTTATCGTGATTTCATAATCTAATTTTTTTTTCGCAAGATATATGTCTCAAACGATGACATATGTCAAGATATTCAGCTTCTTGACTTGTATTTGCCTTTCTACAAAATTCGTGTAAATTCCCGGATTGTGTCCATTCGCACCACATTTATATTTGTTACTACTACTGAAACTACAATGGACGAGAAGTACGAAAACTGCCAATATTTTGAATAACTCATTCCAAATGAAAACAAAACGAGCCGATAGAATATTGTTTTCTAAAACCAGAATGACGAACTCATTTTTTATCTCGGTTCGATTTGTTTCATGTCCACCGATAATTAGATTGCTTCAGAAAACCACAAAGTATTCTATGATTGTTGATTTTTCAAATAAAGTTTACGGAATTATTTTCTTCACGAGGAAAAGCGGCTCGTTTTTGCCGATGTTGCGATATGAGTACAAAACTCGAACTATACCAAGAAAGACCATATTTATTGACAAGATCTTGGTCTTGCCTTTTTCATGGCCTTACGCGTGGAACACACGCAAGTTAAGATGAAGTAAGAGCATTTTACGCTCTCATTTACCTTTGAAAAATATTTTTTAGATTATCTTTGTAGTGGTAAGAAATATCAACAATACTACGTTTGTAAGATAGCATTATCATGTGACGTATCAGTGAGTTTGTGCCAACTGAATTTTTTTCAAAAAAAAAAAAAAAATGTAATGACATTTTCACGATACTTTGAGTATATCACTTTTTTGTAATTTTTTATCAATATCATGAAATTCTGTAGTTGGGTCGAATGAATTGAAACGTCCGCCTTTTTCTGCGTATCATGATAATGTGTATTTAAAGTACCTGAAAAAGATACGTATTGGCAATATTTTAATACTGCAGTCAAAAACGAGCGATCGATTTACCACAGGTTTTTTTTCCTTCAGTAAAACTGAGGAAAATTTTCGTGCGAATTTGACGAATCACGTCCATGCTTTCAGTGACACACGATATTTTTGAAGAGATTTTTTATACGGATTTTAACGTTCGTCGTGTTTGCATTGGCGTGGTCTGGAAAATACCGTTTTGCCTCGGAAAGTGTAGAAAACAATTTGAAATAATTTAGGTTGTATTACATGGTTCCGTCGAGAAATGGTGAAATTCTTTATTTTTGGCTTGAGTTTTCCCCGTGACGACAGATACTTTTGTAGTATCAGATGATTGGTACTGATAATTATTTTTTTGGGATACAGAAGTTTTTTTACGTTGTTGGAAAAAGCTAATTCTGATGAAAGAATCAGTTTGAGCATGGTTTATATGATTGTTATTGGTTTCTTGTTATTTTTCTTACAATTTTTATCAGAGTACTTGGTACCATGTTTTTGATATTTCGTAAAAATTGAATCTTATGTCGATTATTATGCATTCAAATTTTGTTTCTTCGACAGACTTGTCAATGATTTTATGAATTTCTACTTTTGGTACCGAAAACTGTATTCGACAATGAAAAAGAAAAATATCTGAATATTGTTGAAGCCATTGTAATACTAAGTATTTAAATGAAAGTAAGATAACGTAAGTGATATTTTCGTTGTCAGCCATTTTTTGTTTGATGGCTGCGTTGAAGCCAATTGAGAATTGATTTTGAAGGGAAAAGCATAGGTTTCAACGATTGCATGCTTGTTTTTCGTAGTAACGCAGGAAAGGCCATGTGTCGTAAAATATAAAAACGACGAGGCCGGCAGATAGTTGTAGTTGGTTCGATTGGGTTGCTCGAATTTCGAATTTTTTCGTGTTTTAAAAACGCTCTCGACTTTTCGAATCTTAAGCAATCCGAGATATTTTAGTACGACGTAAGTGAATTTACTCGCATATACAATTATCTACGTGGAATGTCGCTATCGCGACATTTACATTGACAATCTTCTAGTATCTTTTGATTCTTTTATTGCAAAAAAAGTTGAGAACAAAATTTGTCAATCTCAACTATGTTATTGCGATGGTAATAATCATATATTTACTCGTACTTATTGATTTTCGAATACTATAACTGACTGCTCAACTGCGTTATCTTCAAGTGTTGGCACGCCTGAAATCAAACGACAATGTAAACGAATGATCCCTATAGTTTTTGCGGCACTTGTGTTTCACCATCTAGCCCGATATTGGTGAAAGTTTTGGATTTACTGCATTTTTTGTGGGTTATGAAAGTTTTACTTACCGCAGCATTTGTAGTTTTCTTTATGTTGTTTTTGCAGACAAAGACAAGCTTCTTACACTTCAGTGTATTTTAGCGATTTTTCAGAATAAAGGTTTTATATGAGAACGCGTATGGTGGTTTTCATTTCCTCATGCGTGCTAATTTGATAGTGGATCGGAATGATTTTCAGGTTTAGATACTTCTGGCATATAATGACTGTGATGGTATGTTGTGCGACTAGTTCATTACAATTTGAGATGACATAAGAAATTTTTCCACACAAATATTCTAGTGTCACGAATAAACTATTTTTTTGCTGAAATAATATACGAAAATAATTACTTAAATGGAACTTTAGATGCTATCAAACTTTTTATTAGAAAAATCTCGTCCTCGTAAGATTCGTTTTATTTTTTTACATTCCAGGAATAAATGAAATACCAAATAGTTTATGACTCACTTTCCAGCATTTATTTATATGCGAAAGAGACTGGTTACATATAAACATAAAAACATGGAAGATTATTTTAATATCAAGTGATATAAAATAAAATGTATGGCATTTTTTTGAAAAAAGTACAAAAAAGTTTTTGAAAGTACAAAAACACTCATTCAAGGCCGTTGATACAAAATTTTCCATTCTTGAACCGCAAAAAATTTTTATTTTTCATTCGAATTTTTTCATTATTCTTGCAGTCACTAATACACAAAATTGCAACGAATTTCGGTTTACTGTACGTATTTCAAGTTTTTCATCTGTGTATTTTTCTTTGTTATGCACTATAAATTCAGATATTGTTATTGTTGTGGTTATTGTTGTATAAATGAAGGTAGATGTTGTTGGCCACATAACTCTCCAGGTGCTCGCGGTATACGTGGTCGCTGTTGTTCGTGTGCTCGACCCATCCTGTGTCGTGACTAACGTCCAAGAGGAATGCCAATTTCTGAAACACTGGATTGTTCGTGGTGTTGCTGCCGTTGTTGTAAAAAAGTAAAAAAATAAAATGTGGAATTGTTGATCTTTCGTCAAATAAGGGAATTTTCATGATCGATTTAGATGTAAATGATAAAATCTAATTTTTTTGTTTTACAAAAAATAAGCTGACTTTCTTGACTCTCCGCCTCTTGAACTCCCCGTCGTTCCCCCGAACGCCGTTTCGGGAGAACATCGTTACTAATTTCAATAAAACACGCACGTTGTTCCACTGTTCCATCAATCACCACCCTCGCAATGAAACTCAAATCTTGAAGATGCTCAATGATTCGAGATGCAATGGATAATTCATTATTAACGTTTTAAATTTTTGGACCGCTATTTTGTTCAACTGGAAATTGTGTAAATATATTTCAGGTTCAAAAACAATAACTTTTTTTACAGCTGAAATCAGAATCTGTTCAATCTATTCCCGAAAATATTGACTTTTACATTAAACTCGGGAGAAATAACAATTGTGAAGAACATGTTCAGAAAAACATGATTACAAATATTAAAATTAAACACCCGTACATTTTACAATTTTAAATGTTGATATCAATTATTTGAGTAGAGATAAATAGAAATAATAAATTTTAAAAAATTGAAAACGAGTTGTCAAAACTCATCTAAGGTGATCGCGTTTGCGTTCGAACTTTCCTTTAGCCTTCAGTCTTGAAATTGGTATCGCATATGTTCGCAGCGCGATAGCATGGCAGAAGCGCCACTGGCCATGGTTGTTTTTTTTTTCCATGCAAACTCTTTATTTCGCGATTTTTTATTGCGTATGTTTTTATTACTGATTCATCAGCACTGTCTAAACATCTCTTAGGGCGCCTATTTCTTGTCGTTCTTTCTAAGTGCGTTCCTCAAAATGCACAATAATTTTGCACTTGCTGTACTTAATGATTTTTAGAGAGAGAAAAAAAGGCTAGCATAATTTTTTACTCCACTTATATTTTCAATTCTTTTAGAATAAATACATACAAAATAATTCTTCGTGTATTTAGACATGGGCTCAGAAAATATTGTCAAATTTCTTGCATCATACTGTGTCCTGTGTGATGTTCACGATCATTCAAATTTATAAATGGTTTATGAAATTATATATTTTTAATGGATTAAGTCACGCATTTTATGTACAAACTAGCTCTATATATCAAACGTATGAGTAACATATCTCAAGCACTCCCTCACAACACAAATATTCTAGAGATTTGAGCTTTTTAAAAATGAGTTATCTTAGCTTTTGACCGTCGACAAGCGTGAATTTCAGTATAGTACTTGTCAACTGATTTTGAATGATTCGGTCATTTCCGATCACAAGGCGGGACGCCTCTTCGGGAACGTTTCCTACAGCCACGGCCCCACCAGCAACCTCGGGCTAATTTTCGACCAACTATGAATCTTTTTCTTCTTCATCGCGACTTCTTTTGTCTTTCACTACAATGCAAGTCTTGGCCTTCGGGATTTGCAAATCTTCTCGTGATCCCATTGCTTCAGTCAGTATCCTTTGACACACAGCAAGAACGCGTCCATAACATTCAGCAATCTTGTCACCAAGTTGCGTTTTTCCTCATCCATGGTGGTGTTGATGACGAGGTTGATGCTTCTTCCAATGAATTTCCTAATCTCTTCGAATCCTTCATAAAACACGTCTGTAGATAGGAGAGCAATAGCCATGATACAATGAATCATCGGCCATTGCTTTTGAGAAAATCACATCTGGTCCTGGTCATGAATAGAATAATTTCTTTTTTACAAAAGCAGGAGAAAAACTCAACTTTTTTCGACCACTGCGTGGTTAAAACTTTCGCTTTGTGCCAAGTTGTGTTGTTTTATGTATGAAGTGAAGTTGACAACTTTAGTGCTACCAACTTGATAAGTGATCCGTCTATAATGTAATTCTTGATCTTTCCTTACTTTTCGGTAATTTCTTCTAGGCGGTTAGTAATAAAAGGAATTTTTCACTCGTAGTAGTCACTGCGCATGGAGTTGAACTTCAAATAATGCTATTGAGTAATGTCATTGAAATTCAAATAATGCCAGTGGCACGAGTGGTACGGATGCCAGTGGTATAAGGTATTTATTCATGAAACCAAATAAAAGTTAAGCAAAAATAACAGTTTCTTAAAGACCCTTCTACATCATTTATGCACATATCTCAGAATAATTTTACCACTCGTTATCTTTGCCCAACTATAGTTACATGGAGATAATTTGCCCGCTATTTTACTCATATCATTTATCTGCTTATCTTTTTCTTGTCCTAGTTGTTTCTCTGGGTAAATGGTATTCTCTGTAGGAATTACCATTTATACTTTGTATATTCATATTCAGCTTTCTTCGCAGCACTCGCATAAATCGTTGACGGTTTCGCGTATGATACTTGTTGATAACAACGTATTTTCAAACGTATACTTTTGCTTTTTCACATCATGGGAATTTTTTCGACTGTGCTCATACGGCTTTTTTGTGTTTTTATCAATGCACATTACGTACTTTCCGTGCTCACCTAGCTTGCACCGTGCACTACAACCTTTTGCATTGCAGAGACTGTAACTGTAAAATCCAGTTATGCTTCGAAATTGTATTATTACGCTTGTACGACAAAAGTATAACGAGTGTTTTTGCATTATTTTTAAAACCATGTTAGTAACATTTAGATGACCTTGAATGTGCCTTCTCTAAAACGCCGGTGCGCACGATTCCGTTTGTTTAAAAATTTTCTGGACTCTATCAGAGTTGACTCTCGTTATATTGTGATCGAACAGATAACCCTCGCAGATTATTATTCTTTCATTTTTGTTCCATTGACCTAGAGTATGTGCGCCTTTGACGCTTATTGAAATGTTCACGAACATTATAATCAACATTTTCATTTCCGGTTAAATTTTTGTCCATGATTTTTTCATAAGAAAGTACTGATTTTAGATTTAATTAATGACCTTAACAAAACGCGAAAGGAAGGCACCTAATTTGTTTATAACAAATGAGTATCTTGATGAATGCGTGAACCATGGAAATTATTTTATTAAAATAGGTGATTAGAAGAATAATTAAAGGTGATAAGAAGATGACAATTAATACAGAAGAATCGAACAAGTGATAAGAAAATAGAAATTAAGATTAAGGCTTATTTTTCGTAAAGGAAATTAAAAATACAAAAAAAAAGTAATCACGATGATTCAAACTGTTTATTGCTAGTAACTGAAATGTTTATAACAAATTACTAAATCTTTCTAAAAAACTCAGTTTTCATGTATTCAATTTCTTAACATTGTATACAGCAATTTTAAAAAAGGGAATGTTTTTTTATTTTTTAACTTCCAGGATTCACGTGAAAACTTGATTCTCCACGACTTAAACTTCATGTTAATGAAGTTTGTTAAAAATTTGTAAAAATATATCTTTAACAAATTGATAATTTCAAAATGAGGTATATCATTATTATATTATCAAAAGAAATGATTACATATTCCAATATATTAATTTTTTTGATTTTGTAAATTAGAAGAAAACAAATTTCGTATTAGGATATAATAACAAATCAACAATTGATTAATTTTAAATGTTTTTAGTTCATATTAGAATTACATGTATTTGTTGAGGGCAATAAATTTTTTGTTTATATTTTGTAAAGTGATTGAATTTTTCTAGGTTTTATTTCTCCCTGCATCCGAACAAGTTATTCAGAACCATTCTTGGATTATGTATAGCATTGCGATCAAGTGTTGAAATCTGAAACAATATTTATTATTTTGAATTAATATACTTTAATAAGAGCATGATAAATAATGATGTTAAATGTTTAATGAATGTGCTCATTCAAAAAGAAAAATGAGTTCTTAAATTGGCATGGTTCTAAATAAAACAGTGAAATAATGAAAAAAGATGAAAGTGATGAATATAATTGAAGAATATTTTGCTAAATAATAATTTTGATAATAAACAGAAAGTTTATAACCTTGAAAAATGCTTTATCAGTTCAAAATCCTTCGAAGTTCACGTTCTTGCCAAGATGAGGTTGTTTTTCGAATTTTCTTACACACTAATTTTATTTTCTAGGTTTCCCACTAGTAACGTTCCTTTTTTATTTCCAGTGTGTTTTTGAGTGTCTTATCAGGGAACTTCTGGTAGTAAAATACTTGAAGCATAGAGTACAACAGTGATTTTTTCTACAGTATGTGCCATCAGATGGATCAGTAACGTATCCTTAATACGAGTAAAATAAATCTAGCATTTTTCGATTTTTGGTTTTAGAATATTTCGGCTATTCCAGTTCTACGAAATGAAGAAACTAAATAAACCTGTGTCCTGGAAATTATGGAATAAGCCATTACAACTTTACAGAATTTTTGTTATTTTTGGCTTGACTGATACATTTACTATCAGCAACGTGTATTCTACAAAAAAAGGATAACGCCAAACAATGCTTTCGATCCAAAATATTTTTCATCACTTTATTATTTTTTTTCTAAGACTGAACATCTAACGTTGAAATTGAACCACATAACTCGCGTCTTGTGTCCGCGAATTCACTTTTGACTCGAGTGCAGTGGTGATATTGAACGTCCAAGGCACTTTCCGCACTATTGAGGGTCTCCACTTGGTATGCGGATCGTGCTTTTCATTACCGAGAACGCGCGCTCACCGCGAAAATCTACTCTCACTCTCTCTACGTTTCACCAGACGAGAACCCTTCCATTGCACGTGGCCGATAGTATTTCTTCCAGACCCGTTGTTATCCGCGTATTATCTCTCACCCACGACACTGGATCATAATACGACGCAATATCAAGTGCAAAAGTCGATCTAATCCAAATCGAACCGCCTTGGAGAGCCTGCTTTCCCAGAGAGACTTGGTTTTGTCTCGGGGCTGGATTAGAATCTACGACCACCCGCTTACTGCAGAGGGTCGTTGTGACGGTATAAATATTGTAGGTGTTTTTGGCTGAGCAACCTAAATTATTCTCTCTCAAAAATCTCACGATTTCTTCACGTGGAAAAAGTTCAAAATACCTAATCAAAAAACGTTGACTTGATTCCACAATCGACATGAATAAAAGGAAATTTTCTCGATTCCGTAGATCACCTAAAGCACATATCACAACACATAATAGGTGCTCTACATGAAAAACTGCTTCCCTCAATCAAAGACTCCCTCTTCACCTTTTCCTTTCTCCCCACGGAATCAGTTTTTAAAAGACTCGCGGGCTACGAGATTTGCTTCTCGATCGGTCCTAACATATGATCCTTATCGATAGCGCCTCGCGAGCTAAACGTCTCATCAGCCACCCCCGCATTTACATATAAAGTAAAAACCCAGACCAACTTTTCTCGCGATTCGTTCCTAGCGCTCATTTCGTACGTCGAAAAAGACGTACAACTTGTAAATCTCCCGAGTGCGCGGAATGAGCGTCACGATGCCTTTGGGAATAATTCAAGAGTTCTATTTTCTTTTGCTTTTAGTTCTTACTACCCAACTCCACTCGCACACTCAAACATCGAACTCGATGTGCATTTGTGCTCAAGTCTTACAATTTAAAAAAAAGAAAACTCCTAGAAAATGCCAACACAAAAAATTGATTTTCAATGTATTAGGGCGAGAAAAGGTAGAGCATAACATTTCTTAAGTGCCATTGTCGAGCGATGGAATGTATAAATTTTGATAGGTGCTAAATAAAATATCAGGCTGCCGGGTCAAGGGATCACCTGTGCGTTTCGTGGAGGCTCCCAGGAGATGTTGGATCAGTAATCGTTCGGGATGTTAACTTTCAGCTCACGTAGCGCTATGGTCCGTGGAATCAGCGTAAAAATACAAATTTAATATCAATACTCCAACTGCCTGGTCAGGGAAGGTAGTTTGAGTGCGAGGAGTGGTTAGTAAACGTGTTGGGGGATTTTTTATATTTATTATCGTATAAAATATGCCAGCATATAATAAGTATAGGTCGAAGAAATTTTACTGTAGCCTCTCAACCTTCAAATTCAGCCAAATTGAGAACGTCTCTAACAATATGAAGCTGTCAGCGACACTTTCATTCAAAGTTTTGGCAGCCAACTTAACCTGCACTGTTAAAAATTTTTGTCTTACATTTGAGAAAAACTGTATAACGCCCATTATATGACCCAATGGGATGTTTTCCAAAACTTAAATATGACATGCCTATTTCACTATCGATGTAATATAAAATTACTTATCAATTATTTCATTTATCACAATCATTTGTAATCAATCGCGACATTATTGACTTGCACTTATCAGATGCTCTTTCTATACAGGGTGTCCTAGAATCGACGTGCAATATTTTAACCAATTTTTTTTCGAATTTTTCTGAGACGAAAAGTCCTCTTCCACTTTTCTCAAAACTCAAAATTGGCCGAGATATTCAAGTTGAGATATTCAAGTTTGAAATTTAACAAACAAACGCGCTTTTCCGAGGAGTGGGGGTAAACACTACGGACCAAAATAAGCTTAAATTTTCTCCATATTTTTCTGAGTCGAAAAATCCTTTGCAATTTTTCAAAAAACTCAAAATCAAAAAAAATATTCGAGTTTGAAATTTGAGAAATCTGATTGGTTGAAACTTCTAACTTAAATATCTTTTTTGATTTTGAGTTTTTTGAAAAATTGCAAAGGACTTTTCGACTCAGAATATTATGAAGAAAATTCCGGCAAATTTTGGTCTGTGTTGTTTACCCCCACTCTGCGGAAAAGCGCGTTTATTGGTTAAATTTCAAACTCGAATATCTCGGTCATTTTTGAGTTTTGTGAAAAGTGGAAAAGGACTTTTCGTCTCAGAAAAATCCGAAAAAGGACTTTTCGTCTCAGAAAAATCCGAAAAAAAATTGGTTTAAATATTGCACGTCAATTTTGGGACACCCTGTAAAGCTAAATTATTCTCTTCTTCAAATGTCAACTGCTAATATTTCAGCGTGATAACTTGCTCAAAAACTTTGTATTTAAATTTGCTGCGTAGCACTGTATAGGTTCATGTGAAAACTTTCAGATCAACTAGCTTCGAATGAAATTTTTTTTACAGCTAACAAACATAATGTCAGCTACACGACGTACTGAATAAATCAGCTATTAGGCAGATAAAATATCAGGCAATATATAATTCATAAACTGATAACCTTTACGTATTGTAGGAATCATTTTGTCCACCCAGTGCATCATTGTTTTGGTCAAATTATGTCGCATTTCGGCTTAGGAAACAAAATGTCTGTTCTGTTGAAGACTAATTTCAATTGCAGTAAGTTCTTGCAAGACGCAAAGTTTAATCAACGAAAAATTTGAGTCATGAAACATGATCACGTGAGCTACCGCAAAAAGTTTCTTAAAAATAAAGCTTATTGATTTTGCTCATACAATTGAATTTTATTTATTTCAAATTCATTTAGCTCAAAGATCCTTCCTTACATATTTATTTGAATTGTGAATGACGCAATTTGGGCAGACAAAATATAAGGTTACACATAATTCGTTGACATTATACTCGTACTTAACAAGAAAATAGCTAACATTTTGTCTACCAAGTACAAGACACACTGTGACGGTAATTTTTAAAAATATAACAATTTGAAAACGAAATCATGAAAATTCAATTTATTCGCTTAACTATACGTTAATTTTGCACTCTGCAGTAACATTTGCAACAATGTATATAATTTACCTACTGCATGAGCAAATAAAATGTCAGCCAGATATATTTTGCAGCAAAATTTTGTTTATGTACCTGAAGTATGAAAATTGTTATTTTTACAACGCCGTGGAGAAAATGCGATTATTATTTTATATACTTGTTTTTGGATGGTGCCTTTGTAGCATGTCATATCCATCATATTGGTCAGACAGTGGACATAATGAATCTGGTAAAACAAAAATGTTAATGTCTCATTCTTCAGACACCAACCGGGGAGTCTCACAGGCAGTAACTCTGCTTGATGCCTAACTCGCTGTTGAAAAAGAGTATTCGTCCATAGCATATTCTGAACATATCTCTGGATTTTTGCGTTTTTCTTGATTTCATCCAGCTGTAACAGAATATTATGCTTTAATCAAATATTTGAAAGAAAATACTCTTAATTGAATTTACAACGAATTATTTCAGGGTTTGATTAATTAGTTAAGTATTCATGTATTACGTACATTTCATACGTTAATTCTTATATATATTTTATATATTTTTATACAATATAATACATTTGATGCGATCATACAAATTTTTTCAGAAATGTTCATATTTTTTTAAACGTTACGAACATCATTTACATTTTTCAAGAGTTTCATTTTAAAAATTAATCATTTCATTCAAAAGCCGTTGAAAGTAAATGAATACTATATAACAATCCGTCGTCGGCGATGATGATCAAATGCCACATCAAAGTAGCCAGTGGTGTAGATAGGTTTTTGCAATGGTTGAGGGGGGAGGGGATATTACTCACTCAAATTTTAAAAAGTAATAGATTTTGTTTAAGTGTTTTATTACCTATTATTACAATTATTAGAGTTACATATATAGTAATCACACATGCACGGAAATATGTCTTCCCCGAGAAATTAAAACATTCTTTAGAAAACAGTTTTTCAAGGTAACGGCAACAACTTAAAGAACGAAACCGAGTTTTCTAGGTTTTTTTGTTAACTTTTCAATAACTTCGTCAGTTGAGATTTCAATGTCATGAGGAAGTGCTAGTGCAGCCAAACTATTTAAACGGTCCTAGAATGACAAAGCAATCGACATGAATATGTCATTTTAATATCGCAATCAAACTTATGAGTTGAAGAAGTCTCTGAGAACTTGGAATCGCAACGATCGTGAGTTACAGTGATACATATGTGTATGTCATACATATTGATATACCGTGGTTTAAAGTCACTGTTATTTTAAATCACGACTCCTTCACCGTAATTAAATGAAAAGTATTAGAAAACGAAGTAAAATCTGACATACTTTTTCAGTGATTTTTTTCATTTCGAGTCTCAAATCTAGTAAACATGATTTTCTTACCAATATTTCAAGATTAATTCAATTTCGGTACAATTCAAAAAATAGTTTCTACATGTTAAACATTTTTGATAAGCATTTCGTGAATTTATTTGAAATACTAAAAAAGAAATGAACCATTTTTTTTAATATTCTACAAATGATTCGTTATTACACTTTTCCAAACTCCCAAAATCACCTTCAAATATTGCAATCCCCATTCCCAAATCCTTATTATTATATTATCGAAGAAATGTCAGGATACAATAAAATAACGAAAACCGTCCCAAAAAAACCATCTCGCTCCACTTAAAATTAACCGTCACAGCAATTTTTTCCTCGGAAAAAATCCAGAAAAAACGGTTCAACGACCCTTAAAAATATGATTGCATGATTGATATGACGTCTCTATGACGATCTCTCGTCCCTGGGTCAAGAAAAATAAATAACTAAACGTGGAAGTTCTAAAATATTGCGTGAAACATGACAGAGAGAAGATTGTTGAAATCAACTTTTGCACTGGCCCCGTAATTCGGTTCAAGAAAAAAACAAAAAAAAATTGTTCTTTAAAGTCGTTCTTTCATGGTTCTTGTAAACTGCGCAATTTTTTAAGTCCAAAAATAAGAGCGATTTATTATTGTTTCAGCGAGGTACTGGTCTTTCATTGTCCTGGAAGGACGGATTTATGTCGCCCAAAATAGTAGTTTACTCGTTCGGTGAGTTGAGTGAAATAGAGACTTTGTTTTACTGGATCACGGAATTTTTATTGACGTGCGGCCATCTCTGCAAATGCTGCTGGAATTCGTGGTTTCTTCCGATGGCGCTGTGGCGAGGACCAACTGCCATTGTTTCACGTGGTCCAAGGTTTTTTCAATGGCTCTGAGACGTTTTTCCAGACTTGTGGTTCCTAGAATTCCGATCTGGAGTTAGGGCCCAAGAGGGGAATGGCGAGGATCCACCAGACCCAAGATGGACCATCCGGAAGTCGGGGCCAGTCCTTTTCCGGTTCCGACATGCCCTCAAAAACACGTTCGATTTCCAGCCTCTGGGAGTATTACACCGTCTGTCACCATCTTTTGCTTTTTGCCTTGACCTTGAGAATGGAAGAAAAATGAGATAAGTGCGAGAATAATGTGTTTTTGGAAGATTTTTCAAGTTTTGAAGTGAGATTAGATGCAATATAATTGGATGCCATGGACGGTTGAAACTGTTGAAAAGCGAGAGAAAATACTTTTTTTCCAAAAGTAATTCATCGAGTTGTTTGTGAAATATCTACATTATTTGTGTATTTGTTTATCACTATTTTGATGAAATTTCATAAACCTAAAACAAATTTTATAAACGTAAAATATATTTATTTTGTAGAAACTTCTTTCTCTATGTACTGTAATTAAAGTATTTTATAAGAATGCCATGATAAGCATAATTACAAAGTTTGTAGTTAATTTATTTCTGAAAATTCGTCTGTTTCAATTCAAACTTGAAGGTTTTTGTTGGAGTCCGGTAATAAGTATCGACACTGATTCTCTTACTACACTCGTTTATTGCTCGGTGTACAACTATTTGTGGCGAGTGCTCGGCCAAGAAGAAAGGCCAGAGCGCTCCTGTGGCCAGATCTCGCCTACGCCTGCACGTAGCGCAGCCTTAGGCTTCTAGTACCAACTTCCACGCATTAAGATTCAAAACTCTAACACTCTCTTCCTTCATCGGGAAGTTGCTCAATTATTACTAATAAAAAACACAAAACTACTCTAGCTGCCACGGATTTTGTTTCTCTGACGTCGCTTTCTTTCGTAGTCGGTACCACGCAGTGGTCCTTGGTAGCAATTCATTTCTATCCACTCTAGTGGCTGCTTAGGATGACGTGAAATAGACGAAGAAATCAATTACAGTGAATGCAAATAAAATCACGCAGAATTAAACGTGTACACTCCCCTGGCTGTATATACAGACATGGACACACATATGTATATATATTCACATAGACATCCTTCTTCCATCGTTCCCCTCTAACTACCAATAAGTTTGGACCTGAGATATTTGTGAGAGGCCGAGCGCTGCGTATATTTTGACGAGGCTTCGTTAAAATATACGCAATGTTCTCTTTTGTGGCAATCCATCTTACTATAACTCTACTCTGATCCGCGCACAACTTTATATAGTCATCGTGTGTGTCTGCCATATGTCTCATAGCTATATGGCTAAGAGACATATGGCCACCTCTTCTGTTTCACCAGAAATGTTCCACCTGAATTCCCCGCTGAGTTTCGCTCCTATTGGCCGAGAGAATTTCCGATTCCTCTCACGCGTCAGAGAGAGAACGTAGAGAGAGAAGTCCCGTTTTCGAGCGAAGCCAGTTTTCAAAACCCTCAGGGATCATTAGGTGACCACAGGAATGACATCGCGAGCGAAAAAAAAATAACTTTGGAGCAGGAGTTTATTTTGAGATTTTTCCTTCGAAAAAAAAGATAAGAATGATTTCAATATTGGATCTATCAAGATGCAAGTATTACTAAACAAAAATCTGCAAATTTTAAGCGTGATGGCTGGAAAACATCTTTTGATGGGTTTTTTGACATGCTGAACCCGTTTTGGATAGTAATTTTTTTATCAAAATTAAGATTAAAAAGTTATAAACAATTTTATTGTTTAAATGCGAAAAATTAACCAAATATCATTCGCATCGAAAAAAGTTGTTATTAAAAAATGTCCGTTGGAAAATTTTCAAGGAAATAGTTATTTGCTGTTATGTTGAAATTCGCATCGGTTCTCAAATTATGCGCGCATACTTTAATGCAAATATTCACAGATTTGCAACAACCATGAAAATGA
>JAPYZL010122787.1:0-35772 GCA_030522825.1 Platygaster orseoliae
CACGGTTTCACGTCAACAGTCAGGTAATTCATCATTTCTCTAACTCTCAGCAGGGGTCCGAAATTACATATTCCTTGCGGGAGTTGAATAAAAATAATTATTCGTTCATTATAATTGAAAAACTTTACTTTCCAAAATATCCTAAAATTTATATTGATTATTTCAAATCAAACTATATTTTGTTTATGTTCATCAATTCAACATAATAATAAAAAATCGAAATCCTCCAAAATTGAATTTATTTTCTACATTTCAGTGACAAAACTTGGATTTCATCCAGAAATGAAAATCATTTCACAAAACTCAGTAAAGTACAGTAGTTATGAAACCTCAAGCATAAATCATTATTCGTTCATCATTACTGAACAATTTTACTTTGTAAGTTATCCTGAAATCAGGTTGGGTTGAAGTTTAACTAAGCCAATGGGAGGACCAACCTGCCAAGAGTATGAAGAGTTATATGAATTTATCGAGACTCGTTGCAGTAAGTGCTTTTCCAGTATCGATCATTCCAGGTCGAACTTCTACTATAGAATTCTCCCTCGTAATTTGTTCCAATTTACAGTATGTTTATCACTTACGTGTTGAAATAAACAGCTGGTTATGTAAATCAGCATTCTGTCAGAGAAAAATCAATTTTATGTACCAGTCGTTACTTTGGTCTTGTATTAACCAAAGTGCATTTCATGAAATTTGTCGTATCCAAAAGCTTTTTCATTTTGAACTTGATACTAAATATTCAAGAATAATTTTACAAAAATTTAATTTTGACCAAAAACTGCACAATTGAGAAACTTGAAACATTTTTGAAAACGTTCGAAAAATATATTGAAATTACAATTTATTTTCCTATTTTCCAAACTTTCACTATTTCCATAAAATAAATTTTCTCCATTTGAATAATTCGATGAAAATAATAAAAATTAAAATTTTCATACAAAAAAACTCCTTTTTTTATTTATTATTTTACACTTCAAAATGAAATAACAATCGTAATAGTTCGTGAATAATAATAATAATAATAATAATAATAATAATAATAAATAAGATTACAATATTATTTAATAAATAAATGAATTTAACAAGCAGCGATTCATTACCATTTTTCCTGATACTAAATATCTTTTTTAAAATATAAAATTGCTATCAAAACTCAAAAATTATAATAAAATTCCATTCCACTTCAAAAACTGTACAATTTAAAAACTTATAATATTTGAAAAAATTTTAAAACATACTTTTTTCTATTTTCCCAACTTTCACTATTCTTATAAAATTGTTCTTCATGTGAATAATTCGATGACAGGAGTCAAAATAAAAATTTTTATACAATCGTTTTTTTGTTTATTTTTGTACAGTACTAGAAGAATCAACAATCTTAGAAATTCATGAATAATAATAAGTAAGAATACAATATTTAAAAAAATGCATTGAACAAGCAACGATTCATTTTTATTTTTCCTAATAGATATCTATTTACAAATCCACAATTTTTGCCGAAACTTAAAAACTTTCAAACAGGTCCATTCTACTGAAAAAACTGTACAATTAAAAAAATCAATAAATTTAAAAAAACGTTCAAAAATATTCTCATACTACAATTAACTTTCCTATTTTCTCAACAGTTATATTCTTATAAAATGTTTTTCCTTCATGTAAATAATTCTATGGAAGAAGCCAAAATCAAAATTTTTATACAATTCCTTCTCTTTATTTATTATTTTACAGTACTAAGATAATCAACAATTGAAATAATTTATTATTTACAATGAAACCCAATTAAATTTTTTTTAATAAATGAATGAACACAATAAAGTTCTCTTGCAACAGCAGAAATAACGAGTGCTGAAAATTACTAGATTGAAAATTGAACTTCCCTGATGAGGTCACTTTGTAACTCGCAGTCCAGCCCTGATGAAGGCCTACAATAATGTGCCTCGAGGGAAAGAAAAGACTTGTTTCATCGGATTTTTGAATGCTCGGCAAAATCACGCGATTGCATGATATTGCAACGCTATCAGTAGCATAGATTAATGAGTTCAGTGCCAGTCGAATAAACTATTGGACATTGTTGGCTGCCTGCCCTCGTTTCGTGCAAGATTTTCCCCGTCAAATCATCATCGTGAATATCTGCACAATTGGATTTACAGGCGTTTTTACAGTCTTTTATTTAACTATTATCTGACGATTTGTAACAAGTGTTTTGTGGTTGAATGAGAGTGATAAAATGTGTGGAATATGTAAAAAATATTGTTAAAAAAACATATGGGAATCGGCAACCTAATCAAATGATAAATATAATGAATAATAAATAAAATTACCGAATAAAAAACTTGGTGAAACTCGTATTTGGCAGAATTTCTTGTGAACTATATTCCTAATGATCTTATCTTTATGGACCAAGTCGAATGTAATTCGTTGTTTCCAATTTCCCACGAAACTTTTCTATTATAATAAAGTGTTTTCTCCACTTTCGTGGAAGTTCATCAATAATGTCATACTACGAAGCCGAATGTTGGCTTGATCCAAATTTTTCTTGGCACGAAAACCTTGGCTCTCGTTTCCTATCACTTTCTTGCTCACGCGAAAAATTTTATGCTCGTAAAATTTACGCTTGAGTAAAGTTTATGAAACTAGAAAATCCGTAAAATCATCATGACTTTTTTGCAATATTGAGGAATTTGAGGATTTCGTTTTATTCACATTCGATGAATTTTATTGCTGAGAATTGGACATTGAGTGTGAATTGCATGGAAAATTGTTGTTGCTGAAATGGATTTTTAGATTGTATGGTTTTTTAAGGGTTAAGTGGGGATTTTGTGGACTTGTTATAGAACAATGTTCATTTTGTGTTTTTCAGATCACTGCCAAAGCTCAGCAGTCAAGACGAGGACGGTGCGAATCCACACGCTCACTACACAGGTGTCAAACACTTCGAGCCCATTCCGCACGATCATGACTTTTGTGAAAGGGTCGTCATCAACGTGAGTAGAAATCATTATTTAATGCTTTTCAATGATTTTCCTTAAGCTGGATTTTCAGAATTTATGATCAGAGAAAAATAAACGTGAATTAAAATAATCTGTTTTTTAATTTTCGCGGAAATTGTTGCACGTTTTACAAGTTTTTTGAAAAGAAAAATGGTTGTTGTAAGGAATCATTTTTGAAGTTACTGTTACAATTAGTTGATTTTTTTGGTTACTCAAAAAAATTAGATAAAAAATGACAACTTCAAAATAAAACTTTATCGGAAAGAGATTTTTTGAAGCAAAAATTTATGAAAATTGAGTATTGATGCTGAAAAATCAAGTTTCAGAATTGACTTCAATATATAATTGAAATATTAAAAAAGAAAGGTTCTTAAATTGCGTATAAAGAATTAAAAAAAAAACTTTTTCTGAAAAAGTTCAATGTTCTGCTCATTAAAAAAAATTGTTGTTTTAGCGCATAATTTTGAAAGCTACTGAAAACTAAGAAAATTAAGTTTTGATGTGAAAAATCGAGGTTTTAAAGTTGAGTTTCAATATATAATTCAAAAATTCAAAAATTAGTTTCTCAAATCGCGTATAAAGAATAAAAACAATCTTATTCTGTAAAAAGTGCAATGTTCTGCCTGATTAAAAAAAAGTTGTTCCAGCGAACAATTTTGAAAGCTACTGTTTCCATCAGTTAAATATTTTGCTTAGTCCTAAAAAATTTAATAGAAAATAAAACTTCCTCAAAAAAACCTTTTTCAAACATAAAAATCTATTAAAATTTAGTTTTGATGTTAAAAATCATGTTTTAAAGTTGAGTTTTAAGAAATAATTATAAAATTCAATAATGAGGGTCCCAAATTGGTGATGAAAAATTAAAAAAAAAAAATTTTTCCTTAAAAAAGTTTAATGTTCTGTTCATTAAAAAAAATTGTGTTAACGAATACTTTTTGAAGTTACTGTTACAATTCGTTGAATTACTTGATAACTCTGAAAAATTTTTTTAAAAATGAATTCATAAAATTGAAACTTTTTTCAAAAAAACCTTTTTCAAATTAATAATCTATGAATGTTGAGTTTTAAAGTTAAAAATCATATTTCAAAATTGAGTTTAAGGTATAGTTATAAAATTCAAAAATAAGGTTCTCGAATCGTGTATACAGAAAAAATTTTTTTTTTGAATAAAGTTCGATGTTCTGCCATATTAAAAAAAAATATGTTTTAGCGAATAATTATGATAGTTGCTATTTTAATCAATAAAATTTTTTGCTTGTTCAATTATATCGATTTTACTATATCGCAACAATGATCCATTACATCGACAATAAATTATTTATTCTTCAATGACAGTTGTAAAAAATACATATTAAAATATATTTCCTCAATAATAAAACAAAGAAAATTACAATAAATTTCAAATTTCTATGTAACCAAGAATATAAATTTGTGTAAGATTTTAACGGATTCTTATAAACTGTCAAATTTCCTTTTTTTATTGATGACATAAAATTTACCAACTATTTTATGTCAAGTCAACTATATATGTATATTCGTCCATTATTAATTTTATAACTACTGATATTCTGCAAAATTATTGTTAAATATAACAACTCGAAACGATAATTCAATTAAAAGTACCATAATCTAGTAGTACCAACGAGCAATAGTCAGACCAATAAATACAAGCTGAATTACATGAACTTTCAGAGCTCAATTTATTTAAACTGATTTTTATACCCATTCATATAATAATTTTTAGAAAGATAATTATATATTTCCACTATTGAATATTTAAATAACAATATTCTAACATATTTGAACTAATTAAATATATATCACGACATATTTCAACAACATTTTAAATAATGATATTATTTAATAATTACAACATTTTTTTATATTATTTAATGATTATCTGTAACATATTTATTTTAAATATACATTATTTTAAATAAGTGAAACTTATTTAAACTAATTTTCATTAAAAAATGCTGAAATTTTTCCACTTAGTTGGTTGACTACTTTGCTAGATATTTAAATAAAGTCTGCACATGATTCGCACTAGAAACTTATACGTCGTGTCGAATTAAAAAAAAAGTTTTCTTGGAATGAAAAAATTTTTCTATATTTTTGTTTAAATAATGTTTAATCGTTCAATACCTTTGATCTCGTTTTTTCACCAATTTTTCCCTCGAATCACAGACTACAAAATATCAAGAGTTTAATCTAAACTAATGAATTCTAATAGTTTATCATTTGAATTTTATAATTCATTGAGTTACCTACCTAACCTAAAAAATTTCAAATAAATGACTTATTATGCAATTTGATCATCCAATTTCCAAAAATTCAGTTCATGTTTTTTTGAACAAATCTTAAGTTGTAACTAATAATAAATAAAATAAAAAATATTTGATTTGGAAAATTCAATTGAATTGAAACTTGTTCAACTTAAATTCAATTTATTTAATTCAAAATTCAATTCAATTCAAATATTCAATTGAAATTATGAAGTTGAAAATGGAATTCAATTTATAAAATTTAAATTGAAAAAAATCGAATTAAATTGAAAAATTGAAAATTGAATTTAAAAAATTGTAAACTCGAAATCATGCACTTCTTTAAATCCTCTTTTTTACCCATTCAATAAATATTTTTCTTTTAACGATAACTTCACTCATCAGTATTTAATCAATTTCATTATCAGTGATACCAAAGACTGCAGAATCTCATTACCTCAAATGAGACAATTAATTATCATTTCTCCACTCATTTATCAGTATATTAGCCTGCAGTGAAATTTTAACATACCTGACCTAGACATACGGGCTTGGCACAGGTCCAAGTTAGTCTTAAAACCAAGAGCGTCGCTGCGGATTCTGTCAAGGTCACGAGATTATCTCTTTGTTGAAACGACATGAATCAATGGAGAAGCACTTAACCACTAAAATTGTAATTGTTCATGCTTTTTGAAACCTGGGACCAAATATACATCGAGGTTAAATCAATGTTTTCATTGTGAAGTGTTTTATAGAGAAGGGAAATGAAGATTTTATAGTAAGAAACGTATTTTTAATGGATGGATTTAAAGGATGGTTTTTTTATAACATTAATGAGTTCTTTGAAACAAAAGTACTTTAGAAAAATGCATCTTTGAAAATGGCAGTTTTTGGGAAAATTGTCTTTGGGAAAAATGAACTACCATCCTAATTTACTATATTTTGACATATTTGACGTTTTACTATACTGCACGGTAAAAACAAACATATTCATTGCTGAATGTATTATAATACATGAAAAATCAAAATAATATTGTGATTTTTCCAATAATTATAGTACAAATTCCAAGGTTTCCTTCTCAGTGTACATTTCGCAATCAGACTATGTAATGACTGTGTGTGAGTGATGATAATGATAATCACTGATGATGATGATTGTTTCAGGTGAGCGGGTTACGGTTTGAGACACAGCTGCGTACGCTTAACCAGTTTCCAGACACACTGCTTGGCGATCCGGCGAGACGGATTCGTTACTTCGATCCACTACGCAACGAATATTTCTTCGATCGGAACCGGCCTTCTTTCGACGCGATACTCTACTATTATCAGAGCGGTGGTCGTCTTCGCCGTCCAGTCAACGTACCTCTCGATGTCTTTTCCGAAGAAATCAAATTTTATGAACTGGGTGAATTGGCCACCAACAAATTCAGGTAAACTGCAATTGGAAATTTTGTAAATTATAGGACAGGAGTGTATGGAATTTAAATGGAAAAAATTTTGGGTTCAAGGGTATTGAAGTTGTGAAATTTTTGAATTGGTGAATTTTGGATAACTTTTTTTTTATTATTTTGGGGATTTTTTTATAATTGTAAAGTATTATTGGAGATTACAACAAATTGAAGTAAACTGTCATTTTAAATTTTGTAAATGATACGAGAGAATGGTATGGAATTAAAATTGAGAAAAAAATTTTAGGATTAAGGACAGTAAAGTTATGAAATTTTTGAATTGGTGAATTTTGGATTTTTTTTTCTCTGTTATTTTTGCGATTTTTTATATTTGTTGAGTATTATTGAAGATTACAAGAAATTCAGGTATACTGCTATTTGAAATTTCGAAAATTATACGAGATAATTATATGGAATTTAAATTAAAAAAAGGATTTCAGGGATGAAAGATATCAAACTTGTGAAATTTTTGGATTACAGAATTTTGGATTCCTTTTTTTTTTCTATTATTGTTTGTGTTTTTTGTATTTGTTCTGTATTATTGGAAAATGAAGGGTTTTTGGTGATGTTATAGTAGACTTTTCAACAGATTCTCAAAGTTCTAAGATTTTTTTCATATTTTTATAGATTATTGAGAAAACAATATTTTCATTTATTTTGAGCGTTTCATAGAATTTCAAGTTTATATAGATTTATATAATTTCGTGCAATAGTTTTCAAAATGTTGACACGTTTGATTATTCTCATGGATTTTTTAGAATTGTATTTCATACATGGATTTTCAGTAGTTTTTTTTTGTATTCATACGATTTGAAGAATTTTCTGGAAATATTCTGAATTTTTGGATGTAATGATCTAGGATTTAAAGTTCGAAAAGTTTTTGAGGAAATGACTACATTTACATGATTTTTGAGTATTAATAAGATTTTGGTTCATTGAATTTAAAAAAATTTATTTGGTATTTTTTTATGTGAAGGATATAATTATTGCTAAGCTCTACAAATTGAATTTCGATAGATATTCAGTATATTCATAGATTTCTAGAGAAAACAAAATTTATACAGATTTTCTTGTTTTTTTAATAGATTTCTTGCATTTTAGTATTATTCTAGTATTTATAAAATTCTGTGGCGTTGTCTAGTATTTTTGAGGATTATTTTTGAATTTTTTCGAATCATTTTTCATGATTCTTAGTATAATGGTTTTTAAAGAAAATTGTATTTATAAAAAGATCCTATGCCTTCAACGGTTTCTGGAATAATAATAATTTTTTTTTCTAATCTTCCATGAAATTTTGATTAATTTTCCAGTATTTCTAATGATTTTTTATAATTTTCTAGGTTAATATAAAAATTCATAGAATTAGATGCTCTAAAATTCAAATTCCCATTGATTTTCATTTTTTTCGTATTTTTAGAAAATACAAATTATTCTGTAAATTGCTGTATACGTTTTTAAAAATATTTCTAGCGTTTTCAAAGTTTTCAATTTTGCTTAATTATTCATTCAACTAGTTATGTTATTTTCTAAATATTTTTATTATATTTATATTTTCGGATTATTATTGTTAAAAAAAAAATAACGAAAAATCATTGGGATAACTCTCCAGATTGTCGTGAATTCAAACAAAAATTGGTGTACTTTGTTGAATTTAGATAGGTGTCAATAAAATTTGTACATCGTGAAAAATTTTTTAATTCTGGAAAATTAGAGAAACTGTGCAATATATCCACTATGTATATTTTGAAAAATCAAAAAATGTTTTATCATACGGATACAGTCCGAAAATTTCAAAATTTTAAAAATAATCTATAATATAATATTATTTTGAGAAACATGATTTGTTGTAAATTCTTATGGTTCGGTTACACGAGAAATGAATAATTTATTCAATTTAATTAACTTTCATATCATCACAAAGTTTTTTGAAATCAAAAAATGGTCTTCACACAAACATGTTGTGTAATTCTAAAAATTCGGTTAACATATGGAGTCTCAGAAATTTTGAAAAATTTCGTAAATTGTTGATAATTATTACGCCAATTTTCTAGAACTACTATTTGCAAGTTTATTTCCTTGTTTCAATCAACTATTGGAACTATGGAAACTATTGAAAAAGAAATTATTGAAACTTTCGAAAATATTGAAACTATGAAAACTATTGAAACTATTGGCAATGACATTACAGTAACTATTGAAACTATACACGAAAAGAAAATTTCGGTTACAGCAACCATGAATTCAGTAAAACATGAGCTCACCAAAGTTTTGGGTAGTGCAACCAAAACTTCAGGTATGGTAACCAAATTATTAGTTACTGCAACCTGAATATCAGTTATAATAATAATCAAGTATTAGTTGCTGTAACAAAAGCTTTGGTTGGAGTACCCAAAACTTTTTTGGTCCATATTTTACTAAATCAATGGTTGCTGTAACCAAACCAGTTCCCTCAGTGTAGAATACGTGAGGAAGGGAAATAATAAGCACTATCAAAACTATTACAATAAGTTTATAATTTCCTTATAGTTTCTAATAGTTTTTTTTTCCATAAGGGTGACCACTAAGTTTCAGTGTAATTCCACTTGGATTTGGGAGTCTCAAAATTCACTGATTCAGATAAAATCAATGATTTCTATTTGTTGGTGTTTGTTTTTGTGAAAAAACGTGATTGATTGTGGGTTTAAAGGGAGGACGAAGGTTTCATCAAAGAGGAGGAGAAGCCGCTGCCGTCGCACGAGTTCCAAAGAAAAGTGTGGTTGCTTTTTGAGTACCCGGAGAGCTCGCAAGGAGCGCGAGTGGTGGCCATTATCTCCGTGGTCGTGATCCTTCTGTCAATCGTGATATTTTGCCTAGAGACGCTTCCTGAATTCAAGCATTACCGAGTGTTCAACACGACGACGAACGGCACAAAAATCGAAGAAGATGAAGTGCCAGACATAACGGATCCATTCTTCCTAATAGAAACCATATGTATCATCTGGTTCACATTCGAATTATCGGTGCGCTTCCTCGCCTGTCCAAACAAGCTTAATTTCTTCCGCGACGTCATGAACATCATCGACATTATCGCCATCATTCCGTACTTCATCACGCTGGCCACGGTCGTGGCCGAGGAGGAGGACACGCTTAACCTGCCTAAGGCCCCGGTCAGCCCGCAGGACAAGAGCACCAACCAGGCCATGTCACTCGCCATTCTCAGGGTTATACGACTTGTCAGGGTGTTCCGTATATTCAAGCTCTCCAGGCACAGCAAAGGCCTTCAAATCCTGGGTCGCACTCTCAAAGCCTCCATGAGGGAGCTCGGTCTACTCATATTTTTCCTCTTTATCGGTACGTTTCAACACCATTCTATTATAAATCCTTTAGATTTTGTGTATTCAGGATTTTTTCATTAAAATTTTACTCGTCGTTAATTTATATTCGCCAAAACTTCAAGTTTTACATAGTTAATCTTTTAATTTATTTGAAATTAAGACGACTTGGAAGCTACTGTAGTGGGAGAGAGATGCATAGAATGGAAAGTAAATGAGAGGAAGAAGGATAAGAAGAGAATGCCTTCTGAGTCGTTTTTACAGTGTTTATTCTTAAATTAAAGAAAATTTTTCCACATCGAAATTTAAATTCTTTGTTGGAATTTCATTGTTGTTCAATTTAATTTTATATGAATACATTGTAGATCAATAATACAAAATATTTAGCTCACTATATAAAATCTTTCATATTTTAAGCATTCGGTATTTTTTCATTAAAATTTCACTTGTCGTTAATTTATACTTGCCAAAACTTCAAGTTTGACATAGTTAATGTTTTAGAATTGCATACGGAAATTATATAACATTATATCATTTTATTTATTTTAAAATTATTATTATTATGTCATCATTTATTATGATATAGCATTTTATTTATTACTTTAGGAAAAGTTGGTTCTGAAAAGTAACTTCCAATCTTCAAATTCAATAGAGAGTATTGCATTAGCTAATTTCATTACACATATCTTCTTCTCTATTTTATCCTTTTGCAGAAGATATTGTTGAACATTCTTTTCACATTCTAAAAAAAAAAAAATACTTGGGAAACAACACGAAGCGTAATCAGTGACAATGTTTGCGGTTGACATCGCGATTAAACTTCGTTTCGATGTATTGTTTCTCAACGTCACTGTACAGGCAAAGTTTGAGAACAGACCAATCGCGAAATGGAGCACTGATATCTTGTCACACACTCCAGTTAGATTAGAATATGAAACGTGGACGTAATATGAAGAACAAAATTTCGGAACAATCGAAGAAGTACGACAAATTTCTAGAAAAATGAAGTTTTGGAAAGTCAATGAAACAATCATTAATTTATTCAATTCAATCATTATTTATTTTGGTTAATCAATTTATATAACATGTAAATAATATACTTGTTCTTCAATATTATTTTTATATGAATAAATACAAAAAGTTATAAATAAAATGTTAATAATAATCAGAATATAAATACTAAAGAGTGAAGTTGATATAATGTAATAATAATGAAATACCTTCTTAATTTGAGTAAATGCAAAAAATATAATATATAAAATATAAATATAAACCAGAAAATATACCTTAATTAAAATACTACAAATAAAAATCGATAAAAAAATGTATAATGTCCAATCATCTCGATCTCAAGGAGGCACATATTAATGTTAAAAGGAAATGAGACTCCTTAAACAATCATAAAGATTTCATTTTAACCAAGCTTTCGACTTTTATTTTATTGAGCCCTCATCAGGACACTGTAACAATTTTTTACAATATAACATATTGACACTTACAATTTAACAGTGTTAAAACACAAATAACAAAAGTCGTTTTACATATGTAGATCAAATCCCGAACTATAGATTAACAGTGTTCATTTACAATATAACATATTTTACAATTTTTGTTATAACAATTTTACACATTTTACATTTTTACAATATGACACATTGACACTTACAATTTAACAGTATAAACACACAAATAACAAAAGTCGTTTTACATATGTAGATCAAATTCCAAACTATGGATTAACACACTGTTCATTTACAATATAACACATTTTACAATTTTTGTTATTACAATTTTACGTGTTTTACATTTTTACAATATAACATATTGACAATCACAATTTAACAGTATAAAAACACAAATAACGACATTCATTTTACACATGTTGATCAAATTCTGAACTCAGTGTTCATTTACAATATAACAGATTTGACAATTTTTGTTCTTACAATTTTTATTATTTTAGATTTTTACAATATTATATATTGACACTTATAATTTAACAGTATAGAAACACAAATAACAAAAGCCATTTTACACACGTAGATCAAATTCCGAACACAGTGTTCATTCACAATATAACATATTTCACAATTTTTGTTATTATAATTTTACATATTTTACATTCTTACAATATAACATATTAATACTTACAATTTAACAATATAAAAACATAAATAACAAAAGACCTTTTATATACGTAGATCAAATTGCAAGCTATAGATAAGCAGGGTGTTCATTTACAATATAACATATTTTACAATTTTTGTTGTCACAATTTTTTAAGATAACATATTGACACTTACAACGGCAAAGTCGTTTTACATATGCAGATCAAATTCCGAACTATGGATTAACACTGTGTTCATAAGACTTCATCAGATATCTCATCAGATCTATCAACATCAAGGCACTTGGAACCTACTGTAGTGCGAGGAAGACGGATAGAATAGGAACCAGCTGAGAGGAAGAAGGACGAAAAGAGAATGACTCCCAATTCACCTTAATATGTGGCTCTTTGAGATCGAGATGATTGGACATTATTCATATATACATTAAAAAAAATGTAATAACAGCTAATACATTTCCCCTAGACACCAAAAACCTCCAAATCTAGTTTCCAGGACGAGCCAAGTCGAAAAAGCAATTGTGACCCTGTCATAAAACGCCATGAAAAAGTGATGACTAAGAGTGGAAAGTGGAGTTTGGTATAGTGACGAGAATGGTGTTTCAGGCGTTATCCTGTTCAGCTCGGTCGTGTACTTCGCGGAGGCGGGATCTCCTGAGAGCTTTTTCAAATCGATTCCCGACGCGTTCTGGTGGGCCGTTGTGACGATGACGACCGTGGGATACGGGGACATGAGGTACACCGTGCAATTCCCATTTTTCTGAAGAGGTTTTCTTCCTTACATTGCAGGTGTGGTTCTATTCTCTTCGGCTGTTTACTTCGCGGAGGCTGGTTCCGAGAATTCTTTCTTCAAATCCATACCGGATGCTTTCTGGTGGGCCGTTGTCACGATGACGACCGTGGGCTATGGTGACATGACGTATGATGTACTCACTTTCATTTACACTTTTTCTTACTGGCACAATTGATGATGCACCTCTTGTGCTGAAATGCCGTTTGTACCGTTACTTTTTGACTCTGCTTCGTCTTTTTATTCGAAAATACAGATTTAAAGTCAAACAAAGGGTTAGGTTTCAGAGTTCCTGGAGTAGTTGAGCTTGGCCGGTTCTGGCGCCCCCAATAAAAAAGGTAAAGAATTAGGGGATGCGGTAGAACCGGACGAGCTTAACTACCAGGCGCGTAGCCAGGGGAGGGAGGGTTGGGGTTTCAACCCCCCCCCCCCGAAATTCCTGAACATATGTATATTTTTTCATATTTAACCTAACCTAACCTAACTTAACTCCAGGAAACCCCCCCCCCTCGGAATATTTTTCTGGCTACGCGCCTGTTAACTACTATTTGGAAATGTTCGGAGTAGTTAAGCTAGGCCAGTTCTGGCGCTCTCGATAAAATAAGGAGGAAGTGGAGAGTGCGCCAGAACTGGCCTGGCTTAACTACTATTTGTAAATCAGGATGAGAGATTTTACTTTTTTCAACCCTTGAAAAAATTGTTTTCAGTGATTCCTAATACATTCTAATATTTTTTGTTCATGAAGGTATGAAGGTTGAATAAACAAATGTTCTTATGAAAATAGTAAAGTTTTTTTCATTCGTGGTTTTGTTTGAAATTTCGATTTACGAATAGTTTCCAATTGGTCATGACCATCTGAATTTTTTTTCGTCGAGGGGCTATTATTGGAGTAAATTTAAGCTAAGGCGGCGTTATCGAAGAGGGTTCGGTAAATGGGTTGTTTTCCCTTGGGGCTATCCATGATTTACCTGACGTGACATTTTTTGTCTTTTATTGTGGAATGTGAGATTCATTTTTCGTATTTGAAAAGTGTCGTGAAATAATAGGATTTGTAATGGTAAATTGTTGCAAAAATATTGTTGAGTTCTATTCGAATTCTTTGAAGTTTTTGAAGTTTGCAAATTTTTTGATTTCAGGATGTTTTTTGATTTGAAAAAAATGTCAGAAATTATAATATATTGCAAATGTTTACAGTTCTTCGATTTTTATGACAAATTTGTTGTAACTTTTTCAAAATTTTTTAGCTGTTTAGTTTTTGTTTTTAGTTTTAGTTTTCAAAAAAAATTGTTTGAAAAAATCGCATTTTGCCGTTCTTGGGAACCAAGTGAATTTTCCCAATCGAAAACGCTGCCTTTGCAAATAAAAATCGAATTCTACAAAACAAAAAAAAAAGATTTCTGAAAAACAGTAAATAAATTACTTAATTTTAAATATAATCACTCACAATAATGTTTTTTCTCAATCTTTGCATAACTTCAATATTTACTTCATATAAATCCAATGATTGTTAATAATTTATTTTCAGAAGTCAATCAATATTTAGCTCCTCGTTTTGGAAAAGTTATAAAATATAAATTGTTGTTCCTGACGTTAAATTGCCATTAAAGGATTAAATATAAAAACATTTACGTTGTTTTTCAACAATTCCACAATTTGTTTAAACTATATCAAAAGGTTATCAAAATTATTCCTTTTTTAAATTTGCATTTCTAAACTATTAAAAAATGATTTACTTTCATCCACACACAGAATAAATTCTGTGTTATCTAAAACCAATAGAAAATTCGCATCTTGTTTTTTTATATCGATCGTTGAATTTCAGGCCCGTTTATTTTTTTTCCTTCATGATGCGAATAAAAATTCCACTATTTAATAACAAAACACATTTATTTGTACTGACACTAACATAGTTATAATCTTTTTTTAAACAACACCTCAACAAGTTCAATAATATTCCAAATGACGGATCTGAAATCCACACGATCACATCGTTACTTGCACGTAGTAATTCTTTTGGCTACGATTTGCACCTTTAGTATAGCAAAATTGAACCAAAACTTGTACTAATGGAAATGCATATTTGCACGTAGAGTGTACCTGAGGTTCACGAACTATGAACCCAAGGTGTTCTTGGAGTGCCCTTGAAAGAGCCGTTAAAAAAAGCACTATTTGAGAAATGCTTGTCACTTGCTTAAACACGCACACGATTTTACTGAGCGAAAAATAAAGTGTTTTTTCTAACGTTGCACGTTAAGAAAAATAATTTTTGGGTGGTTTTTGGACAATTTTGATAAACTTTTTGTATAAATATGCAAAAAGAAAATATTTTTTGTGAGAATCATCCAATGAATGTTGGGAACTGGAGTTTTCATGAATTTATTTTTTCCCCTTCATTATTATAATATAGTTAAAATAAATATATTTATAACAATCTTCATTTTCTAGATATTACTTTTTTGATCATTTCCACTTTTTTCAGTTGTCTTCTTCATTTTTATTTTTCATAGATTCCCAACATCCACTTGCTGATTTCCATAAAAAAAAAGTTATACAAAGGCAGAAGTGAGTTTCTGAAAGAACTCAATAGCCATATCTTAGTGTGTAGTGAACCTCGTGATGAAAGTAAAGTGACATACTTGAGCAAGAGAGTTGTTGTGCATAAATCAATAAATCTGTCATAGACGAGCCTCCCGCAAGTAGAGCCAACACTTGACACAACACGCCAAATAGACAAATAGACACCACACCTAGTACAATGCTTGATTAGCGCACTATTGGGATATATGGAATAATCACGTTTTCGTATGATTGCGTGTTACAGACCGGTGGGAGTCTGGGGCAAGATTGTCGGCTCTTTGTGCGCGATCGCTGGTGTACTGACGATAGCCCTCCCCGTCCCCGTCATCGTTTCCAACTTCAATTATTTCTATCATCGAGAGACTGATCAGGAAGAAATGCAGTCACAGAACTTTAATCACGTGACCAGCTGTCCATATCTTCCTGGCACACTAGGTAAATTTGAATTTCTTTCTTTTTTTGTTTTGATTGTTACCGAGACGGAAAACTTCTTGGAATGTATTTTCAACTTCATTTTGGTTTCAAATTATGTAGTTGTAAGTGTTTTTTCTTGTTTTACCAGTGAAATGAAGTTGAAGTTCGAATTGATTTCAGTTTTTTTTTAAAACCTAACTTCATCTTTATTTCATCTTCATTTGTCTTCGCTAAGTTATCGGATCAATACATCAGATCGATTCCAATAAGGTAAAGGAAGTTTATCATAATTTTCCTTTATTCCGATGTTCTTCAAAATTCTAAAAATTCAAAGATAATAACAAATTCGCTTTTTATCACGAAAAAAGTTCGTATAAGTTTTTAAAAACAACTTGTAATATTCTGGTAAAAATATATAAAATACCAGTGATGCATAAACGTGTTTTCAATTTTTGTTGTTTATTTATTTTTTGAAAATCAAAAATAGTTCTGGAGATTTATTTTCATTCTATAAAGTTTTTAGTTTGGAATTTCGTAATAGAATTTTTCTATTGTTCAAGAAATTGAACTCATTGAAATGTGTATACTTTTTGCAGGCCAGCACATAAAGAAGAGCTCTATGTCAGAGTCATCGTCGGATATAATGGACCTCGAAGAGGGAATCCTGCTGGCAGACGTTAAAAAGCCAAATTGCAATCCACGACACAATAACAATATCCACCCAGCCTGTATGACCATTGAGACTGACGTCTGACTACTAAGTAAGTTTAAATATTATTACAATCTCATCTTTGTTAATTCTAATGCAATATTAAAAATTTAAGAATCTTGCATTAAAGTTTTCCATGACTTTTTTTTATATTTCAAAGCTTCAATTAACACTCAAGTATTTTTATGTAAAAATAAATACCTAATTTTGAATGTATAAAAATTGTTTGAAAGATTTTCATTTTATTTTGGCAAAATTATTAATTTTGTAAGTTCAATTTGATTTTTTAAGTTACTTGCGATAGTAAATATAAATATAAAAAATCGTCAAAATTGTCTGATTTCAGAAAATAAAAATTCCATTATGAAAAATTCATTTCTCTAATTTTTTCGAGAAAAAATAGTTACTTTCATCAGTTACTTCAAGCTTATTACATGACGCATTTCAGGAAATAGATTGAACCCAAAATAGAAAATCAATAAATCATTTTTTCATGGAAACAAATGTTTAAATGAATTTCCCTCCTTCAATTTTTTCATTTTTTGAAATCAGACGTATTTTAGAGGATTTTTTATTTTTATTTATCATTGTAAATAACTCAAAAAATCTAACTGAACTTTCAAGATCCTTTTGGGATTCGTTTATTGAGGACTCAAGGTATCCATTTTTGCAAAAATTTACCGAAAATTTTTCCGAAAAGAAAATTTTGTTGAACCGTGTTTTCGAAACAATTTTTCAATTGTAATGGTCCTTTTTTAGAATAACCAAGTTTATTTATAAAAAATCTTGTTTTTCGTTACTGGATTCGAGCATGCAGTATTAATAAACAATTTATATTTCGTGAACTATTCAATGGTCCATTTTAAAATGTCGTTAATCTTTTATCTAAACAAATTACACAGTTCACAGTTCAACAAAAAAAAGAATTGGTAAATTTTTTCGAAAATGGATGCCTTGAGTCATCAATTTATGTTTTGATATGAAACGTAGTTTAGTAATTTTTCAATTATTATTTATTATTTTCAAAATATTTTTGGAATTTGTTAGTCGTTGAGTTAAGAAATCCATTTTTGACAAAATTTACCAAGCATTTTCCCGAAAGACGAATTTCGGTGAACTTTGTGATTTGGAGTGAAATAAGTCAAAATATCGAAAAATGTACTGATTGGAAGAGTAGGATATTTTGAACGTTAAAATTTGTTTGAAACAGATAAAATTTCACTTGTTAAAACAGTAAACTTTAATGACTGTTAAAGTAGTTGGTTTTTACTGATGAACAGTTGTTTAAACTGTCAGTTCAGTAAAAATAACTGTCAAACAGTTGAATTCACTTATTCATCTAGAAAAATTGCTGAATTCAACAATTTAGATTCACTGTTTGACTCGTGGCTGATTAATGTCGATCTAAAACAGTCAAATACTATTGGCAATCAATGAAAATCAACTGTTTTAGATTTAGAGAGTACTTCCTAAATCTGCAACAGTCAAAATTTCTCTGTCTTCACTGATTTCAACTGTTTGTTCAGTAAAAACAACTGTCAAACCGTGAACTCATCTCGTTCATCCTGAAAAATCGCCCAATCTAACAAGTTGAACCTACCATTTGACAAGTGACCCACTTTTATCGATTGCAAAACATTCAAATACTTCTGGCAACCAGTGAAAATCAACTTTTTCAGATTGAGACATGACTTTCTAAATCTGCAACAATCAAAATTTCACTGTCTTCACTGATTTCAACTGTTTGTCCAGTAAAAACAACTGCCAAACCGTCAATTACTTTCACCAATCCAGAAAAATCGCCCAACCCAACAAGTTGAACCTACCATTTGACAAGTGGCTGACTTTTACCAATCCTAAACAATCAAATTTGACTAGTAACCAGTGTAAATCAACTGTTTCAAATTTACATATGACTTTCTAGATCTGCAACAGTCGAAATTTCTCTGTTTGAAACAGCTACCTTACATTCAGTAGTTGATTTTAACTGTTCGTTCAGTAAAAACAACTGTCAAACCTTCAATTCCTCTCATTCATCCAGAACAACCTCCTGATCCATCAAGTTAAACCTACCAATTGACAAGTGACAGACTTTTATCAATCCCAAAACATTCAAATACTTCTGGCAACAATTGAAAATCATCTATTCCAGATTCTAAGATAAGAAGATATGACTTTCTAGATCTGTAACAGTCGAAATTTCTCTGTTTGAAACATCCAACTTAGCTTAAGTAGTTGATTTCAACTGTTTCTTCGATGAAAACAACTGTCAAACTATAGACTCCTCTAACTCATCCAGAACAATCTTCTAACCCAATCAGTTAAACCTACTAATCGACAAGTGACCTACTTTCATTATACCCAAAACATTCAAATACTTCTGGCAATCACTGGAAATCATCTATTCCAGATCCTTAGATAAGAGGATATGACTTTCTAGATCTGCAACAGTCGAAATTTCTCTGTTTCAAACACCCAACTTAGCTTAAGTAGTTAATTTCAACTGTTTGTTCAGTCAGAACAACTGTCAAACTGTCAATTCCTCTCATTCATCCAGAAAAATCGCCTAACCCAACCAGTCAAACCTACCAATCGACAAGTGACAGACTTTCATCAATCCAAAAACATTCAAATACTTCTGGCAACCAGTCAAAATCATCTATTCCAGATCCCAAGACTATACATCAACCTTCTAATCCAAAATCATTGCTGATCCTTTCAGTAATGGAGACGGTGGAAAGGTGGGATCGAAAACTGATACGCTTAACAAACCAGTACGGCCCTTTCCTGCGTAACCTTGTCAAGGCCAACGTGGCGTGATCCGTGCCAGCTCGTATGTAAGCGAAAACGCCATCAGTCAGAGCGAATAGCGGGACAATAGCGAGTAATAGAGACAATCGCCGAATCCCTGCTCGAGATAGGAAAAACGTACTCGGTACGTACCCATCGGCATTGTGCTACAGCAACACGCACCACCGACTCCAGTGTTCAAAACGCATCAACAGCGACAAAATCTAGAACAAACAACAACTCGGACAATTGTCATGTCCCGGCTGCGGCCAACGAGGAACGTAAGAAATAATACTACGAGTATTTTGATAAATAATTCATTAAGTAAGAGCAAACCCTTCTAAGGTACACAATAGTTGAACGAACAAAGAACGAAGGATTATTATGTAAATAAAACGAGCGAAGACACAGGACTGTGGGAGAGACGAACATCTCGCGGAACAAGTTTTTTTGTTCCAAGCGAATAATGTGATTCGGTGATTGGTGTCTGCGTCTTGCGTCACGTTCAGCTGTATCGTGTATGTACATTATGAATGTGGATTCGAGTGATTCCATGTGTACTGTACACGCACACGTACCTTTCCACACAGACACACATGTAAATTTTGCTATACGACGACACATGCACAGGGGAAATTACGAGTTCGGGGTTATACATACATTCAGTGCTGAGCTTTGATTGCTGAGAAATTGTTTCGGGGATTGATGAAATTTATTGTTGGAGTTTTGAGGTTATGTTTTATAATTTGTTTAGGAAATGAATGAGGTATTTGTTGTATTTTTTTTAGTGTGAAGGATTAGTTGTGTTGAAGAAAGAGGAAAACACATTTTTTGATAAGTTGATTATTTGAATATAAATATAAGTAATTTATTTTATGTAATAAAAATCAGGATATTGTCATAATAATTTTTTTGACATGAATTTTAAATACTTGAAATGTATCAGATAAGAATAAAAAATCTGAATTACATCAACTCATTTTTTTTAATAACTTGGGAAATTTATGAATAGTTCTGAATTAAAAAAAGGGATTTTAAATATTGTTATTATTCCTAAAAAATTGGGAAAATTAAAGAGTTGAAAGAATATTCACGAGTTTTGTTGTTTTTGTTCATTACCATATTTTTTAGAAATATGAATGGTAAGTTTATATATAAGTTTTTCAAAAACCAGAGCATTTGAATATTTTCAGAAAAAATTAAAAAAATTTAAATAGGTTAAACAAATTGCAATAAAAAATCTAAAATTATGCGTATTTTAAGAGGGAAAGAGAGGGGTTTTTGTATAACTGTACAACTTTGAAAAATTTGTGATATTGTTATATTCCTCTTGAAAATAAAAATCTATATAATATAAAGAAATATATCAGAGATTCAAAATAAATTTGAAGAAGTGAAACAAATTTATTTGGAACTTGGAAAATTTATGAATATTTTGTATTATTCTTGGAATCTCGAAAATTCCGAATAATGAGAAAATATTATAAATTTTGAAGATTGTTATTATTCCTGAAAAATTAGGAAAATTAAACAAGAGAAAATATTATCGAATTTTTTATATTAGGTTCATGATCATATTTTTCTGAAATACGCAAGATTAATTAATATTTTTATATATAACATAATAAAAAATTTGAATGAGTTGAACAAATTGCTTCCAATTTTCGAACGTTAAGAATATTTTTTATAATGTTGAAATTTCTAAAAATTTGAAAATATTACGAATTCACAGGATTGTTAATCTTCTTGAAAAATTTCGAAAAATGGAAGAATTTTATAGAATGTTTCTCAGTTTTGTATATTGTGTTCATTTTCATATTTTTTTCGGAATATGCATAACTCTGTTTTCTTTCATTTTTCAATAGAAATGAAAAAACTTGTGAAGAAAAAAAAAGACAAAAAATCCTTTAAAGATCAACAAATTCCAATGAATTTTGGTTATTTCATAGAAAGTTTTGCTCAACATCAAAATATAATTGTATATTGTGTTTTTAATTATATTATTTATAAATATGAATAATAATGTTCGTTTGTTTAACAAAATAAAAATCTGAATAAGATCTTCAATTAACATAATAAATAATCCGAAATAGACGAATTATATCTTTCAAAGATTTTCAATCACAAACAAATTTTGAAAATTCGTACAATTCCAGTAACAAATTAATAATGATAAACTTTATTATATCATAATCCATTTTGAAAAATACTCGATGGAATTCGAAAAGAATTAAAAAATTACCCAAAAACCTATCAAATTCAACGAATTTTAAAAAGTTCCAAAATTTTTTAAGTATTACGTATCATGTCTAGAAATTTCTAGAATTAAAAAAAATTTCCTTTTTGTCTAACTTTGTTCAATGATTCTTAAATATCACAATATTCCATATTTAACTCGTGAAAAACCTCAAACTTCTATGAATGTTCACAAAAGAAACTTCAAACTCAGTGTCTACCCATATAAACAAATCCTCTTTACACCTAATTCTTATGCTGTCACTTTCAATACTAAAAAAGAAAACTTCATTTTTCTAAAATAAAATAACGTCTAAAACTTAGCAAAAAATAAAAAATCACTATAGCCAGATTCTCAGTTGTCCAATGTTTGCTATGACAGAAAAATTTTTCTGTCACAGCCAACAATACAGTTCAAGTTAGACCTAAATTTCCTATCTTCATGTCTGGTACCACTAGCAACAAATGATTGTTTATTGTCATTAGTAAAACTCTTTTCTTAATACTATAGTGTGTTCGAGAAAAATGTAGTTAGACACAGAAAAAACTTGCAGACCATAACCTAAATGTGTAAGAAATCTTCAAATGAACGGATTAGATGTTAATGATGATCATCATTTCAAATCATCGAACTTCTGAGGATTGGATTAATATCAGTAACTGTCATTAAGTATCAGTAAGGTTTTCATGTTACTGATACAGATATTTTTACTGATATGTCCCATTTCTAAATCAAAAAATCGAATCTTTCGCTTCAAAACTAGTCAAAAACACGTAAAAAAGATACTTGATGTAGAAAAAAATCTAATTGTCATGCACGAATCAAATGTTCTACTCCCTATGCTTGGTACCAACACTTGTAAATACATATAAAAGACCATAAAACACGCACACACGTGCGCGCGTGCACCCACATGGAATGTCATCAATGATCACACTACTGATTCGAGAAATCCGTCGAAATTCCAATTTCTCCCAAATTCAGTTTCCCATTGCTCAGAGAAACAACGCTAAACGAAATGAATGACGCAATAATCGTTGATATCATTATTAAATCTAAGTTGCGAATTAGAGCTTAACTACAGACTACGTTTTTGATTCAATTTTTACTCTTTCCGTACTTAAAATTTAGTCGCGTCCTTCAGTGAACTAAACAAAACTTGTACATATAAATTTCCAATGAAAATAAATATTTCCGTGCTAATTAATCGATTCGTGCGAATAAAATTACCAAGAACCGGATGTATATGAGTAAAAAAACGTACTAATAACGAATATAAACTATAAAAGAAAATGTTGGTTCCGTTTCGAGTTAAGTTTCAGATGATTTACCGAAATTCACGGCTTGATTTCCGGGTGATATTTTTTGATATCTGTGTATAATAATCGGCGTTCATTATTATGTAAGGTTTTAATGATACTGAAAACATACCAAAGGATATGCAAGTATTACGTAAATATGCGAATGTAAAAATAATGCTAATTATACATCTTATACACACGAGTATGTATATTATGTACATATGACCTTGAAACGAGAAATGTGAATATTTATTTATACGTTTATGATTATCGTAGTGATAAACCAAGTTGATCTCTTCACGCAATTTCCAGTAGCATGAGAGTTTCTGCCGTTTCTGGAACTGCCAATTTTCCGAAAAAATCGCTAGTTGCTTGGTGCTGCATTGAAAATGCGTTGAGGGCTTAGCTTGCGACACGAGAAAGTGACAGGAAAATGGTGGATGAGAAATTTTTTTGAATCGAGGGTTATTGGTGATTTTCGCAGAATTTTTGTGAGATAAATTGTGTGAAAATCACTTTTACGTCGGACACATATAAATATATAAATACATCGCTCAGCTGAGATCATAAATATGCGGAATTCAGAGATCGATAAGGTAAAATAACTGTAAAATAGATATTTTGACGACTGCAGTTAAGCTGATGATGATTGTTATTAGTCTCTTAAGTGTGTGAGTACGCTAGTGTATGTGTGTCGTGTGGTTGTGTGTAGGTGGAGGTGACGTTGGACGCCATGATTCAGATACATCTGTTTCCGTAAATGAATGAGTCGTGCCATGCCATCTTAATATCGATTTGACCTGGTGATTTTTGGGCTGTGACGAGTTTGGGTTAGGGGCGTAGGCATGGGGGGGGGGGTTGATAGTGGAATTTATTATTATTTCATGTAAAAGTAAAAAAAATTGAAATAAGGAAGATGAGAATCGAAGAAAATTCCGACAGTAACAAAATACTGCGTAAACTTTATGGTAATGAATTAAATATGATGAAAATAAGTGGGAATGATTAAAAATGTAAGTTTCAAAATTTTTGCAGAATTCAGGATTATTATTACTTTTACTGAATAAAAAATTTCACAAGAATAATTATAAAAAATTTTTGGTTGAGATAACGCATAAAAACATTTGAGTGTTTTAACCTAGTTATGAATTCAAAAAAATTAGAATATACGAAAAAATGGAACATCTCAAAAACTTTGAACTCTTCAGTATCGAATTATGGAAATGAAGCACAAAATTGATAAAAGTACCAAAAAGTATTTTGAATCATAAACAAAATGAAAAAAAAAAATCTGAAATTCTAGGAACTGTTTAGATACCTATTTTTTGGAAAATCTGATCAAATATGTACGATCTATGAAATTTCAAATTTTAAAGTTCTGAATTCAAAAAAAGGTATAAAAGAGTCTATAAAAATACTGAAAATTCATGGGAATATTATACAACGCTATAAGATTTTTATGAACACCTTAAAAGGACGAAAATGTAAAAAATTTTTAAGATACTCAAAAACTACGTAAATTTTATTTTCTCAGACAAAAAAAATTAGAAAAAGAAAAATGAAAATCAGTAAAAATAAAAAAAATCAATTTACTGAAATTTAGAGAACATAACAAATAGTTGTCTGTGATTTTTCAAATTTTAACAAAATTGATGATTTTCGATTTCACTGAGTCAAAAAGAACAACAATTGTGACTTGAAAAAAAAAAAGAATTTATAATGTTTGGCTGAGATGAAATAAGAAAAAGAAATTTGAAAAATCCTTCGCACTTCATGATAAAAAAAAAAAAAAAATACTGGAATCTAAAAAAAATTTTGAATATCTCTAAAATTTTAAACTTTTAACATCGTATTCTAGAAATAAAATCAGAAATTTATAAAAATTCTAAAAAGCATTTCGAGTCTTAAACAAACTGAAGAAATACTTAAAGGATGAAAATTCTATAAGACAACTTTGTTTTGAAAAATAAATATAAACGATCTATGGAAAGTGAAATTTTAGATCATGGAATTGACACAAAAAAAGAATATTAAAATCAATATGAATAGTAAAAGTTTATGAAAATACTATAAAGTGCTACGAAATCCTATGAACAGTTTCAAAAATAAGAAACTATAGAATAAATTTGAAATATCGAGAATCTACGTGAATCTAATTTTCCTAGACATTTTTGAAAATACTCGAAATCCATTTATATTAGGATTTGTAAAATCTTTGTAGCAATATTCAAATAAATTAGATATCTTTAAAAATAGAAAAAGCTCAAAATCATCGTAAATTTCAATACTTTAGCATCAAATTCTAGAAATTTGTCGAGTAAATTACAGAAATATAAGGAATATTCAAAAATAGTAACAATGATTATAAAATTCCATGAATATCATTAAATACGAAAATTACAGAAATTTCTGAAATAATTACAAAAATTTACTTTCTTCAAGTAATCATGATTTTGAATCTTAAAAGATTTATTCACAAGAAATTATTTAACTCTACGAATTTTGGAGTATCAAAGTTACATAAATTTTTTAGTCTGAAATCGTACATTTTTATGATCATATCTTACGTAAATAAATTAAATTTCTGTGATTTTTAACTTACTAATGTTAGATATTTGTCTTTTTCTAATACTTTTAGTATTTTTCATAGTCCTTTATCATGTACCAAATTTATAGAATTTTCTGATTCAATAAAATTTCTCTTCATCTCTCTGAAATTCAGTGCTCTTGAAATCAAAGTATTTTCAAAATTCCTAACATTTTTACTAACATTTTCAGAAAACTCCTCCTGGAAATTTTTTCTGCCTACGCCCCTGGTCTGTATTATAACAATTTTCGAGTTTCCGCTCTGATCAAAAAACGAAGGACGAGAAATTCCCAAAATGATTGCAGTAACTTTTCCCAAAATATATTTTTCTAAGATACTTTTTCAAAATCATTTTCATGTAATTTTCATTGCAGTTCTTTCAAAAGCACTGTTTTCAACAGAAAATTTTTTTCAAAAAAATCTATAAAAAACCATCTCATGTAATAACTTGTCTCGATCGATTTTTTGAATGTCCAAAAAAAAAGAACCACAAAGATGCCATCTTTGAAATTGTCATCAAACTTGTACCATTACTTATAAAATAGTACTTTATTAGGTTCTTTGGGAAAAGTCACCTCCCACCCCCAAAATACAACTCCTTTACCTCAAAAAATTCTTTATTTCTCTTCCCCAAAAAACTGCCTATGATCATCAAAAAAACCCCCAAATCATCAAACCTCCCCCAAAATCATCACAATTCATTTGCGCAGACGGTCAAAGTCCTTCGTTAATCCCCACTCGGTGCAGGGAAAGTAATTAGCGTACCTGTACATATGGGAATCAAAGACACGTTGTATGATACAGAGACCTTTTTTACTAGTGATTACGCGGATGCGGTTCAGTCCTATATACATCGTGATATCGCTATGATAACACTTTTGTTAAAACCAACTTAAGCCAAGTACTGGGTGTTTGCCAAGACCGAATACGAAAAACCAATGTTCTCCAAAGAACGTTTTTCCAGCACTCGACGCCAAGCATGTTTGATACCTTGTTTATTGATAACACGTAATCGCGAACAACAGTCTTATGATTCATTCAAGTCGAAAACGAGGTCCGAATTGTCTTAACGACGCCCAATGACTTGACGAATGTTAGATGCAAACGCCGCATCTTGAAAAAAAAAAACACTTGACCGGGATTCAAAGCGAACGATCTTGAAGCGATCTTCCGTCCCGCGTGCATCGATGACTGATGTTATTAACTAATAATACGTATTATTCTATCGAATGCTCGTCGCTTCCTTTCCTCGGAGAAACCAGAGATTCAATATCACGTCACGACAAACCGCAGTTGAGATTAAAAAACCAAAAGATCGCAATCGACAATGGATCGATAACTTTTCAAATAGATAGGACTAACGGTAGACTACACGATAAACGTACGTTATACATTACACGGCCCTCGGAGCAGTTTACACTGGACGCTCGATAAGAGGACCGAGCGACGAGTCTCAAGATTTTCCCCCATTCATTCGCTGATTTCCGATAGATTAGGGTTCGATTTTTAGATTTTTTGGAAAAGACTTGAGAGATCCTGCATAAACTTAGCCATTGCGGTACATTTCCAAACTATTTCAACGCGCGATATGTTTCTTATAAGTTGATAGGTGGTCCAATGTACGTAGCGGACGCGGAAAACATTCAAATTTTTACATCGACACGAGCTGACTGCGTCGTGAAAGAGAAAAAGCAAAAAAAAAAAAAGAATAATAATTATAAAACATGTTTCTTCGAAATCTAAAGCTCCCGTTTTTGGGTTCATCGCTATTCTTTCATCTTCGAGCATAGAATTCGAATATAGAGTTGGACGTACTTACGATAGAGTGAAATATCAATCCCAAACGTGAGGAGCGGCCATTTTCTCGAGTTTTAGAGTCCAGTCTTTTTCAAACTATTGTTAAGCTTATCGTAGAAACAAAAAGTGGTGGAATCGACCAAGATCAGGATCAACATCTGCAAGTTGTAATTGTAGTCTTGGAAATATTCGATTTTGTTGTCGTTGAAAGTAAAGGAGCAAGTTGGGCGTGACTGGATGGAAGTGGGACGAAGCGATATCGTCGCGTGAATGCGTGCATTGCATATTCGAAAAGCATTTTCAATAATGTTAACACCAATAAGTATACATTTTACAAGTGTTGAACAAACTGCGACTCGCATCGGTATCTCGATCGACGTTGAATCCAATTCCGAGATCGAACGCGGTTATCATCGATTGGCAAAAAGAGACAAACAGTGAAGACGGAAATTTGCGATTGTTGGTTGGTGGAAAAAGCGGGTTTTTTGGGGTTTTGAGTTTGTGAATGGTTGAGGCTTGTTTGGGAAGAAGTGGAATGGTGGTGGAAAAAAGGTTGTGATTTCGGGTTTTTTTGAAATCGTAGTTTTTTTGAATTTGTAGGATTTTGTATCATTGTTTCGAATAATGGAAATTTTTTTTTTTTTAAGGGATTTTAGTTATATTAATATGAGATTTGTTGATTGATGGTTGAAGAAGATTTATTGAAATCGTGGTGTTAGATTTTGATTTAATACATGTATTTTATGTAATTACACTTATTGATGATTGTTTTCATTTTATATATTATAGATCTAATGCATCTGAAGGTTTTCGTGAAGAATTATATTCATTTAATTCAGGAAACTTTTAAGGAAAAATTGTTAAAGTCTGTTGTTTGAGTTCATGTTGATGAAGTAAACTACTATTTTTCTAAAATTTTTGGAACGTTTGGAATTATTTGTAGAATTTGTTGAATTGATCAAACCTATTGACATTATTGTTTATTTTGAATGATTTTTAATGAAATTCATGTGGGATTTATTTTTTGAAACTCTAAGAATATTTATTGAAATCGTGTTGTCATATTTTGATTTGACACTGAAGTTTCACTTAATTACACTTATTAATCTTTTTTTTCTATTTTGTTTATTATAAATCTGCTGAATTTGAACTTTTTTGCAAAGAATTATATTTTTCTAATATACAGAAAGTTTTGAAAGTAAAAAATTTCATAAATCTGAAAAGTGAGTTCACGTTGATGAACTAAATTACTATTTTTAAAATATTTTGGATTGCCTACGATCATTCTAAATTTTTCTTAGATTTTTTCAAAGTTTGTAAATAAAAAAAAAGTCTTTTATCATTTTTTACTCTGGAATGTTCGGTATTTTTGTGAAAAGTTATGAAAATGTATAACGTTAATTTTTTAAAAAATTTGGAGCCCCTTAAATGTTATAAATTTGAAGGTATTATTATTATTATAAAAAAATTCTCAAATTCGTAAGTTTGGATTTTTTCGGTTTACTATAATAATTTATCAAATTTAAATTAGACTGTGTGAGTTTTTGAAAGTTTTTAACTCTTTCAAATTTTTGAAGTATGTTTACCAAATGAACCACTTTACCGAAACTAAAAATTTCAATTTTTTTTTTACAGCCTGAATTTTTGAATTTTCAAAAAAAAGTTACTTTTTTTTACCCACAATGCTCCGAAATGTGTTTTTAAATTAAAATCTTATTCAAATTTCTCAATTACAAGAATCAATAACAAATTTCAATTTTTCAAAAAATAATGTTGGAGTATTTTAAATGAAAAAAAAAAAAAAAAAAAACATTCAGCTGCTAATTTCAAAATTTACAGTTTTTGTATAGACATACAAAAATTCCAAAAATATCAAAATTGTAAAAAATTTTGAAATTTCATGCTAATTTCAAAATTCGCAATTCTTAATAAACAGCAAATCACATTTTTCATTCATATAAAAAAAATTTATTGTTTTTTTCTTGTTACTTACGAAGAAGTTCTCAATCCTTTTTTTTACCAGTTAAATCTTACAATTTTCAAACACTGATATCAAAATTTTGAATCGAAAAGCATCTAAATGTAGATTTTTACATTTTTCATCATAAAATTTCTTTATTAGACTGAGCTGAAAACTCGTAAATTTCTTTTTTTTTCTTAATTAAGAATCTTTGTAATATATGTAATTTCCGAAATCGACTATGCCTATTCAATTTTATCATAACTTGACTTTCAAGATTAAAATAAATTATTAAGCAAATAAATTTTACGATATTTTTTTCTTGGAAAAATATATCATAATCTCTAAATTAAAAAATTATAATTCATAAGATTATGTCATTGAATTTTATTTCATTTTGTTTATAATACTATAACAGCAGTTTGATATTTTACTCTAACTGAAATTTTATCTTTGTCCGACAATCTAGATTTGTTCAGTTTTCTGAAGATAAGTTACTCGGAGTTTATTTTATTTATTTAAATTACAGCTTGCAATAATCTTCATATTTTCAGAATCTTTGAAAATCTCTAAAACATTTTAAAAATATCAACAATCACTGTTAAATTCCACAACTTTAAAACAAACCCAATGACAATCCTCGAGGTCAAACCCCACAAAAACCCGTTTTTCCAACCTACTATTGCTCGCTCGATCGCACCGTTGGAATCGCGAAAACGACGCGATTTTCCCCCGACAAAACCGGAACGAAGTGCGGACTTTGGCAAAAACTGAACCGAATTTCCCTCGTTTCATTTTTACCAAAGCTTGACTCGTTATATTTTTCTACGAAAATCCTTTGTTCCGCTTTAGAAAAAAGTCGCGAAAATCCGTTAGCGATTCCAACGGCGAATACGCGTACGAATGGTTCATCATCCTCATTAATACTTTAATGCTAAAAACAGGATGTATATCTATTTGTTGATGTTTTAGATATTTTATTCAATGTTGATATAATGTACTACGACATTCCTTATTTGTAAGGGGACATAGGAAAATGGTGTAAAAGGGGAAAAATGACGAAGCCGAATGTTTCCCGAGTAGTCTCTTGCGAAGCGCTCGATTTGCCTTACAAAACGAAATTCGATGAGACGTCGAGGATTTAAACGGTGTACTCGTATGAGTTGGTTGTGTTGAAAACTCGTTTCAATATTTTACGACGTGAGGAAAACCAAATACAGCTATTTTGAGAATATAAATTTTTTATCATACGCATGTAACAGATTGGCATATCACTATTCGATCGATTCTAAGGATTAATAAATGAAACGACGAAATTTCATCCTCATCGATAACGCTCTGCTGGTTTGGAGCCGTAGTCATATCGTTAGAGTATAAGTCTGTATGTGACGATGTTAATTACTGTAATATAAACGAGTCATCAGTAGGAGCATATCATGTCAGTTGAATGCCGGACATGCTTTGATAGATTTTTTATAACAAACTTAGTTCGGACATTTTTTTCCGATTCTCATGAGAAAGGCGTTTGTTTGCGACAAAAAAAAAACGCAGTCACTCGAAGTATGGCACCCTAGACGAATTGCGATACGTTTTAATTTTTTCACCTCTGCGATGTGTGTTTTGGGCCCGTCCGTCCAATACACTATGTATGTATGTCATTATTTACTTACTTTTGCAACCTGCGTACAATAAAATTGTTGATGCTAAAAATCACTGCCCTGTCTTTTTCTTTGTTCCAGAAACTCGGTCTTTTTCTTTGTTCCAGAAGTCGGCTTAGTATAGAGTTCGGAATGGGTTTTTTGTTTATAGGTTTATCTTTTGTTTTTGAGGAGGAAATAAATGGCTGTGTTTGACATTGGCGTTTAAAATATGAATAAAGGAATTTGAAGCAGAACGCCTTTTTGAACTGGTTTTGTCGATTTATTTATGGACGATTGGAATGAGGAGCGTTAGTGGCAACGATCTTGTGTATTTGTGAGGCGAGAAAAATCGAGATAGGTAATAAACCTACAATCTCAAGCAGACGAGTCGTTATTCACTTTACTTACAAATATTGTCAATATTCAATTTACTAATATTTTCGGTTTTAGAGTAATGTCTTTTGTTTGGAAATGAAGGCAGTATATTACTTTCAGTTTCATAGTAATAATAATTTAATAAATAAATAAATTTAAAATTATTTAAGTAATTACGATTGAAAGTATATATTAATGGTCAATTTAATATTTAGTAATATTAACACTTAAAATAATAAAAATCAAACACAAAACTTGAAATACTAAATGAAAAATATAAAATAAAACCTAAAATAATAAAAACAATTATATTCAAATAAATATTTTAATAAAATAAATATAATTATAATAAATTTTTGAAATAAAAAAAATCTAAATAATAAAGTTATAGTAATTATTGAATATAGTTTTTAATAAAATTGTAATAATATACAAGAAAATAATTTTTATTATTTTTTTAAATTTTATTTCGTTAATTTATATTTCGAAATGTTCATAAAATTCATAGGTTCTTTTGACTTATATTAATTTGGAAAAAGTTTTAAAAAAATTTTGAATTTTATTATGAACAAAGAAAGTTGAAGAAATTGAAATATTAAAAATCGAAAATCAAGAAAAATTTTAATAAGCTTGTGATATTTTTATAGAATTTTAGAGTTCTGAACGATTTCAGTAAACTTTTCCTAATCGATATTTTTCAAAGGACAATTTTCCTAAAAAATTCAGTTTAGAAAATAAATTTGTAGTTTAAAAAAATCGATTTTTTCGTGCATTTTTTTAACAGATTAAATGGTTTTACATTTTTAATATTTTTACAGTCATTTTCGACGTAAAAAAATTAAAGGATAAATGTTTTTTCCATATTTTGTTCGAATTTCGTTTAACGCAATAGCAAAGAAAATTTCGAAATAAATCATGTTCGAAGACTAGAAAGAAAAAAGTAAAATACAAAAAACTGTTAATCAGTTTTCTTCATTCGAAAAGGAAAAAAAACCCCGAAATTATTATAAATAGGCAAGTGAACAAAAGAATTTGAACACCATTTACGATAAAATAGAAAATTTTTGTTTATTGCGTTTCATTCAATAACAGCGCATAACTCATTTACTGAAATTTGATAATATTTCGTTCAGGTATGTATTTTAGTACATTCATTCACTGTTCTAACTCACTTTCACACATATTAGATAGTGAATTCTACCATAGTTCGGTTACATAAAAAAAAAGAAAAAAAAATTTAAGAGCACATCAACAATATATTGTTTTTCACTCATTTTGAATTACTTAAATTCCTTATTGTGCAAGGCAATCTTCTTCTCTCAAAGAAATAAGATGCTCCGTAGAATTTATTTTCAAATCCCGCTGGCAAAAATACCACCTGAAACGAAATAAAAAAAAAATTAAATTTGCAAATTCTAGAATAGATAATAACTGAAAAAATCTCAGAACTTCAATTACCTGTCTTCTTTTCTATTTTCCACAATAACCTTCTGAACCAATAAAGAAAGACCAATTTTTTCTTGCTCGTCTTCATTTTCTTTAACATCTTCTAGATCAGCTTCGTACCAAAGAACACCTTCTACTTGGCTCGTTGAATTTGTAAAAGCACGAAATTCTGAAGCAACTATTCCATAAAATGTTGGAGAGTGGTCATTCCTCTTTCTGATCCTAAATAATTGTTGTTTTATATCATTCCGGTAAAACTAAACATTACTCAGACTTTTGATGTTCTTACTTGCACTGAATTTGAAAAGTTGCAGTTGAATTATTATTTTGAATTCGTAAAAATAACGTTCCCTTCGTTGGCGATACATTTGATGTTGAAATTATAGCTCTCATTGGATCTCCTAAAATCAGGATAGAGGTAAAAATTAAAAAAAATATTCCGCCATTGACTACCAAAAACTTATAAATAATTCATTAAGAAACTCCCACCACAATAAGGAGGCTCATGGCGAGTGAGCAAATAAAAAATTCCAGAGGGACCATGATCAGCAGCATATCCCATTTCCTGTTTCCAGACCTTCGTTTCCGGTGGGAAGCATAATCCTTCGGAAAAAGAGTTTCTCCCTGTAGGACATGGCCAGGCCATGAATTTACATTCCTTGGATTGACTCAGCACGCTTTCGACGAACAAGCTCCAAGCTCGTAAATGACTGCATGCGATTTCTCTGTTCAAACTTTCTTCTGCAATCCGGAAATTAGACAAAACTGAAGTTGATGCAACATAATTGGATGCAGTTGGAAGTGGATGCAACTGGAAGTGGATGCAATGGAAGTGAATGCAATGGAAGTGAATGCAATTTAATTGGATGCAACTGGAGGTGGGTGCAATTTAATTGGATGTAACTGGAATTGGATGGAACTGAAGTGGATGCACCGTATTGAAATGCAACTGAAGTGGATGCAATTTAATTGGATGCAACTGGAAGTGGATGCAATAGAGTGAGATGCAACTAAAGTGTACGTAATGGAATTAAATGCAATTTAATAGGGTGCAATTGAATTCGATGCAACTGGTGGATGCAACTGGTGGATGCAATTGAATTGGATGCAACTGGTGGATGCAATTGAATTGGATGCAACTGAATGTTACATTCATTAAAAATCACTAACCATTCAAACTTGTGACGACCACCGAATTTTTGACATCCTTGCATCCAGCCTGTTCTCTGCCACCATTAGGAAAAAAGTCCACATGGCCAATGGGTTTGAGCAGTCCAAAACCATCAGTGAAATCGACTGATCCATCAGTATGTACGACATCGACGAGTCTCGCGTCAGATGCGTCCAATTTTCTCGTCCTGTCCCGAAAAATGCCGTGTCGGAAAAAAGGGGACGCAGGATCTAATCCGGTGATTCGTCCTAGAAGGATGTTCCTGGATTTCAGGACTTCAGAGGCACAACCAGCGATATGGGCGCCGAGGCTGAAGCCGATTAGGTGAACTTTGCTGGGGTCCAAGCCCATGTTTATCGCGTCCAGAAGGATCAATGCGAGTTGGCGACCTACAAGGTCTACGTTCGCTACTGCATTTCCGTATGTGCTGTTGGCGCCTCCTGCCCAGTCGACTATCATCGCGTTCGTGTCTTCCTGGAATTTTGGAGAAGAAGGTTTTTTTTTATGATGTGAATGCAATGGAATGAGATGGAATTAAAGTGGATGCAACAGGATTGGATGCAACTGAAGTTGATGCAGCATAATTGGATGCAACGGAGTGCATGCAACATAATTGGATGCAACGGGGTGCATGCAACATATTTGGATATAACATAATTGGATGCAACTGGAGTTGGATGCAATGGAAGTAGATGCAATGGAAGTGGATGCAACTGAAGTGAATGCAATATAATTGGATGCAACTGAAAGTGCATGCAACGGAGTGAGATGCAACTGAAGTTGATGCAACATAATTGGATGCAATATGGCGCATGCAACAGAATTGGATTCAATGGAAATGGATGCAACAGAATCGGATGCAATGGGAGTGGATGCAACATAATTGGATGCAAGTAGGATCAACTCAAACTTACCAAATCCAACAAAGCTTGAATACCAAAAACAGCACCATTGTCATTTCCACTGCCTTTGAATCCATGTATAACGATCTTAAAAGCTTTGCTCGTGTTAAATTTCGAGCTCTTGTACGAACGCAAGTTGTCACCATATTCGATTATTTCTGGCGATCGGCGTTCAGCTCTCGTATGAAGAAGAAACTTGGTTTTTATCACGTCTGGATGTTGAGGAGCTCGTTTCACAGACGGCGAATGTGGAATAGTGAAACAACCAAGAAACTCTGTATCAAACAGCAAATTTATGTATTAAATTCAATAAAACAGTTATTTATTTCAGCTCATTTTCAGATATTCAAGTTCTACAAAGTACAATTTCGCTGAAGTGAAAGTGCAAATGTCATAAGGAAGTAGGAAAATTGCCTTGTACATATTCCACCATTTTGAGTGTTAAACATTCGGAAGTTCCCAGTGAAATTTATTTGCTCGTGAGAAACATCTCGTAAAAGTTGAAGAGTAATAATACGATAGTCGAAATCGCAGAAACATTTTACCGAGAGCTATTTCCATGAATCAAACTTCATTTTTGTATGTTTTGATCAATAAAGCCTGTTGCACATTTTTCTTTGACTTGGACAGAATACTATAAATAAATTATTTACTTTTTTTGTGAAAAAAAGTGAGTCTTACCATAACAAATTCTGGGTGTTCGATCCTTATGAGCTGCTAATCTGTTATTGAGGACGCGATTTCTCGTTTCTGCAAGTCTCACTGATAAGCGACTATATATCCGGTCTACCTGAGCTTAACATAAGTATAATTTTTTATTACAGTGATATGGATTTTGAGGTTATAACAGGTTGGCTGATAAGTCCCCGGTCTAACAAAGAAAAACACATTTTTTTGTAAAAATTCGTTTTTATTATTCAACATAGTTCCCTTCAAGAG
>JAPYZL010122796.1:0-39271 GCA_030522825.1 Platygaster orseoliae
GAATTTCGGGCTTCGGAAAGCCCGGCGCTTCAGCGTGTCATCCCCTCCTCTGCCTACTGGCCGAGCGCGAAACCCCTTATTCAATCGGGACCTTCAATTATGTTTATAACTTTATTTTTAAATAAATGAAATAATTGGAGCTGAAATTGTCGGAAGTTGCGATAATTTACACCAAATTAGCTGAAAAAGTTATTTTTATTATTATATTTTTAAATGAAATTAAATTAATCAAGTGTTACTATAAACTTTTATTTCAACAACTTTTTTTTAAAGAAATGAAGTGCTTGATTATAATCTTATGCAAATCGTATTGTTGTTGCTAAAGTTTTCAAAAGTTGCGATAACTTTCACAAAACTAAATTTAACTAAACGGCAAATGTTTTATTTGTTCATTAAATAAAGTGTATGTATCGATTTCAATATAAATTCAATTAAATAGAATATCTTTTTAAAAAAATTCAATAATAAATAAATAATATATTCAGATATTCGTACAAATATTTACGAAAGTTGCGATAATTTACGAAAAGCTATAAATAAAATTTTAATAAAAATATTTTGATTATAATATATTTTTTGATAAAATTTAATTTATCTTTATCTTTAAATTTTACTTGAATTCGTATTAAATTTAATTAAACGGTGGATTGTTTATTTTACAGTACTACATAGTACAGTTATATCGTCATAATCGTACCGTTTCACGGTACGAAAACGCTTTTCTCATTCATGTGATTATGGTTCTCCCACTCGTAAAAAATGATTTTATTGTCCTAATAATGTAATATTCAATGATTTATTCACATGTGAATTTAAATTTAAGAATCAATTTCAATATAAATTCAATTAAATGTTATATTCTTTGAAAAAGAATTCAATAATAAGTAAATAATAAATTCAATCATTCATATAAATATTTGTGAAAGTTTCGGTAATTTACACGAAGCTATTAATTAAATTTTAATAAAAATATTTTGATTATAATATATTTTTGCATGAAATATAATTAATCTTAAAATTTTGCTCGAATTCGTATTTCAAACACTTTGTTACAAAAAAAATTTCTAAGCAAAAAACTTTTTTGAAGCTAAAATTTTCGAAAACTCCGATAATTTCCAAAAAAAAAAAAAAATTTCCAAAAAAAAAAATATTTCCGATAATTTCCTTAATTCAATTTTTGATAATAATTTCAATGTAAATTCAATTGTTCACAATAAAATACTCAAAAATTGCGATAATCTACAAGAACCCTCATAAAATTTCAACGTAAATATTTTATGATGTTCAAAAATATCAAATTCATTATCAAATTTCAACATTCAATAAATCCCTAACTTTCGGATTCCCCGAATTCGCGATAATTTACTATAAAAAAATTAAATAAGATTCACACACCCAAAAAACAGCCACAAATTTTTATAAAAATATTTCGATCCTAATATATTTTTGGATTAAATTTAATTCATCTTTAAATTTTACTTTAATTCTCATTTCAAACGCTATGTTTTCAAATAAATAACTTTTTTGAAGCTAAAATTTTCGAAAATTCGGATAACTTTCAAGAAGCAAATATAATCCAATATTTTATAATAATTTCAATGTAAATTCAATTGTTCACAATAAAATACTAAAAAATTTCGAAAATTTACAAGAACCCTCATAAAATTTCAACGTAATTATTATAAGATATTCAAAAGCATCGAATTCGTTATCAAATTTCAACGTTCAATAAACCCCTAACTTTCGAATTCCTCGAGTTCAAAATAATTTACTTCAAAAAATTCAAACATAAACAAACCCAATAAACAGCCACAAATTTAAATAAAACAATTTAATAAAATTGTAATAAAAATATTTCGAGTATAATAAATATTTTTGGATGAAATTTAATTCATCTTCAAATTTTATTTACTTGAATTCGTATTTCGAACACTTCCTTTAAACAAATAACTTTTTTAAAGCTTAAATTTTCGAAAATTTGAGTAATTTTCAAAAATCAAATTTAATCCAATTTTTATATCAATTTCAATGTAAATTCAATTGTTCACAATAAAATATTCAAAAAATTCGGTAATTTACAAGAACCCTCGTAAAATTTCAAGGTAAATATTTTATGATATTCAAAAACATTGAATTCGTTATCAAATTTCAACTTTCAATACATCCCTAACTTTCAAATTCCCCAAATTTGCAATAATTTACTTGAAAAAATTCAAATAACATTCTCAAACCCCAAAAACAGCTACAAGTTTTAATAAAAATGTTTAATAATATTTGTAATGAAATATTTCAATTATAATATATTTTTGGGTAAAATTTAAGGGAGGATTATCATATAGATGGTCAAAATTATTATATTGAATGTTTGAGCGTGTTTCAAGAAAAAAGTTTTTATGTCAAAGGCTTGAAATTTTTTTTATTTTACAGGCTTTATTAAAAACATGTTAATTTTTTGTATTTCGTTGAAATTTATTAGTTAATTTGCGAGATATTAACGTGCAAAGTCGACCATGCAAAGGTAAACGGCGTCCTTGATTTCTTCGCTAGTAGTTGTTCTAGAATAAAAAGCAAACTTAATTTTTTTTCAGTTATGTGTCCGCTAGACCGCTTCAATGTGAACCTAAAAAAATTTGAAAAAAAATTTTTTTCGAACAATTTTTCGCTAAAAAATAATAACAAAAAATGTAAAATTTCACATAAATTGCTACAGTTTTTTTTTAAATAGTTGGAATTTTTTTATTTTGGTAGAGATTGAAGAGAACACATTACTGAATAAAAATTGGTTTTGCTTTTTGTTCTCGAGTAACTATGGGTGACGAAATCAGGGACGCCGTTTACCTATTCACGGAGCGCATGGTCGACTTTACTAATTAATATCTCCGAAACTAATTAATATTTTAAGGAAATATAAAAATTTAACATCCTTGTAATAAACTCTTCAAAATAAAAACTTTTTTTTGAACTACGCGCAAAGATTCAGTATGATTTCGACCATCTATATGATAATCCCCCCGATCCCCCCTTAATTCCTCTTCAAATTTTATATTAATTCGTATTTGAAACACTTCATCTTGAAACAAATTTTTTTCTTTCAAGCTAAAATTTACGAAAATTTGTATAATTTTCAAGAAGCAAATTTAATCAAATTTTTTATAATAATTTCAATGTAAATTCAATTGTTCATAATAAAATACTAAAAAAATTGCGATAATTTACAAGAACCCTCATAAAATTTTAACGTAATTATTTAAATTATTTTAAGATACTCAAAAACATCGAATTCGTTATCAAATTTCAACGTTCAATAAATTCCTAACTTTTTAAGACTTAAATTTAAAACAATAAATCCCTAACTTTTCAAGTATTTATATTCCCAAAACTCGCAATAATTCACTCCAAAAAATTCAAATAACATTCTCAAACACCAAAAAACATCCACAAACTTCATAATCTCAATTTAACTGTAATACAATCCTCCTGAATCCGCAAAAAAAAAATCTGCAAATCAAGCGTAAAAACTTTCAAGAACCCTTTCGCAAACATATTTTCGACTCCTAAGAAACCGAGCAAGGAAAATAAAACCTTCTCGAAGAACGACCCTAATTATTCCATTAAATAATAAAAGAAAATAACTGTTTCTCGAGGACGCGCGCGAACGAGGCAAAAAAAAGCTTGCCAAAGCCAGCGTATACCGAAGGAATAACGAAGATGCCCGAAAATTCCCGAACGACGCCGAATTGCGAAATATAACCTCCCCCCTTTCACGCATTTCATTTATCCGCGCTTTCAATGTTTTATTTACTTTTATTTCGACATGAAAACAGAAATTACTCACGTATAGACGCGTCGCCTAGGAAACCAGATGTAACGCATGACGCTATCGAGAACACAACAATAACACGGCAACACATTAACGTTTGATAAACGTCCCTAAAGCGCTCAAGCTTCTTCTTTGCGTGTGTATGTGTATACCTATGGATACGTGTATCTATATATGCATGTATATTCCGAAAAAGCGCGGACTCGGTCAAATAAATACCGCCCGCGGAGACCGAGAAAAGGCGATTGAGAAGAGCAGTAGGAGTAGGAATGCTGGTGCTGCCTCCTCCGGACGCCGCCGGGTTCGAGGGAAGATCAAAAATCACGCGAACCGCACTTATTACTGGACCGCGATTTATCACCAAGTCCGGCTGGAATTGGACGTCGCACTAAATAGTTGTTTGAGCGCGTCGGTTATATAAGGGAGTTGCTAATGGTTTGTATATAGCAACATTATGATGGAGGGGTGGGGGGGGGGAGAGCGCAGTAAGTTCCTGATCTGGACGACGAAAATACAGGGTGTCCCAAAGTCAACAGTTAATATTTCAAGGGTTTATAGCTTGTGAAATTCTAAGACAATTTTTCCTTTATCATTTTTCACAAAACTCAAAATCAAAGAAGATATTAGAGTTTGAAATTTAACCAATAAATGCGTTCTTACGAGAAGTGAGGATGAAAACCACGAATCAAAATCTACCCAAATTTTTTGCATATTTTTCTGAGTAGAAAAGTCCTTTGCAGTTTTTCAAAAAACTCAAAATCAAAAAAGATATTCGAGCTTGAAATCTGAGAAATCTGATTGGTTGAAACTTCTAACTCGAATATCTTTTTCGCTTTTGAGTTTTGTGAAAAGTGGCAAAGGACTTTTTTACTCAGAAAAAATGAAGAAAATTTGGGTAAAGTTTGGTTCGTGGTTTTTATCCCCACTCTTCGAAAAAATGCATTTATTGTTTAAATTTCAAACTTGAATAACTTTTTTGATTTTGAGTTTTGTAAAAAGTGGTAAAGGAAAAATCGTCTTAGAATTTGATAAGGAATAGTTTTGTAAAAAGTGGTAAAGGAAAAATCGTCTTAGAATTTGATAAGGAATATTGGATTTCTTTTTGGCACGGGGATTTTGGTACACCCTGTATAAGAGAGTTGCTAATGGTTTGTATAGTTGTCGGGTTATTAATGAATTAAATATTTCATTATAGCAACTTTATGATTGGGGGGGGGGGGGGGAGGGAAAGAAGTACGTTTCTGATCTGTATTGCAAAAATATTGTAATTGAAATTGTGGAAAAATAATCTCAAAATCTAAGCGCCAAGAAGGAACACAATCGTGGTAAAAGTTGCATTTTTTTCCAATTTTTTGCATTTTTTTGAAAGTTTGCAAAAAAATTTGCAAAGTTGCATTTCGGGAATAATAATAATTAGTTTCTTCAATAAAAATTTTATCATTTTTAATATTTTATAAACTTAATATTCTAAATAAACTTTAATAAAAATTCCAATAAAAATGAATAATTTAATGACTTTCTCCCGAAAATACAACTTTGCAAAATTTTTTGCAAACTTTCAAAATAATGTAAATATTTTTGTGAAAAATTGCAAAAAATGCAACTTTTTGCAAATTTTTCAACAGAAATAGAATCCCCAATTTAAAAGAGCGATTTTCCTTTTTTTCGTTTTTAAAATCGAATGAAAATTGAGGGAGCTATACGATTTTTAATAATTAATTACTCGTAAACAAGAGCTAACTTTTGAAAATGCTCCGACATAAATATGCGTTTGGGGCCATGTACTATCGATTTTTGCTAATGAGAGCTCATCAACTTTTTCAAACTTAAATTTTGCTGCACAGTGATATTTACATAGGATTTTTCTCATTCATGTATACAATTTTTCGGAAAAATATGGGAAAAGATACATACTTGCATAGGAAATTTTCCATTTTGAAAATTCCCATACAATGTAGAATAATTTCCATACAACATGGGAAAACTATCATACACGAGTATGGAATAATTGCGATTATTTTTTAGTGTTGGGGATGTGGTTACGTTGGTACGATTTTCCAATTTTTTTCGAGTCAAAAGTTGTATATTTTTTCATGTTTATATTAAATTTAATGGAATTCAATTTTTTTGATTTTCAATTAGCTGAGTTGGGAACTTTTTTTTCTCATGCTTTTAGTGTTTTTTTTTTACAACCTGACGGATTTTATGATTTTATTTCGGAATTTACTACATCAAATTTTTAAAGATTTTTGAGAAAATCATAGTATACACACGGAGAGAAATTTTTGGTTACAGCAACCATTGATTTAGTAAAATATGAGCTTACCAAAGTTTTGGGTAGTACAACAAAAACTTTAGGCATGATAACCAAATTATTGTTTCTTGCAACCTAAGTATCAGTCATAAAAATTGAGCATTAGTTGCTTTTATAGTAGTTATGGTTGTCATAACCAAAGTTTTGGTTGTAGTACCCAAAACTGCCCAAAACTTTGGTGGGTCCATATTTTACTGAATCAATGGTTTCTGTAACCAAACCATTTCTCTCCGTACAGATTTTAAGTATTTAATATGCTATAGTATTGAAATTTTCTTGTTGGTTTTATAATTTATTATTTATAATTGTTAGCAATATTAAACTTTTTTATTGCTTTATAAATGTTTAGTAATATTGTATAGTCAAACATTAATGAATAAAATTTCATTGAAGAAAAAATTCTAATCAAGTTATAATAATTATTATTTGAAATTAGAAAAACTAAAAATTCTGGACTTGTTTTAAATCTTCCTGATTTTTTAAATAAGTATTGTTATTTTTATGAATTATTTTTTTATCATTTACTCTTTCATCTATTTTTTATAAAATAATATTGTTAAGAAAATATTCTTCATATAGTTTTTGAGTATGAAAAGATTTTACAGTATTTCTCGCATTTTTGTCTATTTTCAAAAATCAAAAGGATTTTAAAGTGTTTTTTTAGATTTCTAATATTTTCGTAGATATTTATAAATCAATTCTAAAAATTATATGCTCTAGAATGCAAATATCGATTGATTTTCAGGATAACTAGGTCTACATTAAATTTCAGTATTTTTTATGTATCCCTTGAATTTTCTTTTGTTTTCAGTATTTATAAGACTTTTTATCGTTTTCCAGTATTTTTATACATTGCCATTTGTGCAGATTTTTCAGTAACACAATTTTTTCATAGAATTCAATAACTTTTAATATTTTTCAGAAATGGTATGACGAAAGATTCTCTAGTACTTTTATGAATTTCTGTCTTAATTTTTTACAAGTTGATTTCCAAGTTTCAACTTTCCTCGTTGCCAATCACCACTTTTATTGCTGATAAAATTGGCACAAATGACTGATAATCGCACTGCCGAAAAATCGCAAATTATCGAAAGTTTTTCACGACAAATGATAAGTAAAATTCCACGTTTGAAATAAAAATAGTATTTGACTTTGCCTCTGAATTTCTATGTAGCTTTTTAGAATTTGATGCTCGAAAACAAAGTTCTACAAATTTTGAATAATTTTTGATAAAATAGTATCTTCGCAGATTTTAAGAATTGTATGAATTTATAGAGTTTTCGTAATTTACGTGATTTATTGAATTTTGTAGTATTTTCTGGTATTTTTATAGATTCCAGAGTATGATGCTGAAGTGTTTCAAATCTCAACGTTTTTCAGTATTTAAATTTGATTTTCAGAATACAGTATATTTTATACATATTATACCAGTGATGTTTTTTTCGTACTCCGGAACTAAAAAAAATCCAATATTCTTTTTCGAATTTCAAGTTGAAAAGTCCTTCATCACTTTTTACAAAACTCGAAATCCAAAAAGATATTCGAGTTTGAAATCTGAAAAATTCGATACGTTAGAAATTCTTACTCGTATATCTTTTTTGATTTTAAGTTTTGCAAAAATTGGCAAAGGATTTTTTATTATATAGGATTGTTATGGATTTGAAAATTAACGTCCGTTGACGAGCTGAACTTTTTGGCGCCAAACCTTGTGATTTACAAGCTTGATAATTTTTGAGAATTTATAAAATAACACTCTTCGGTTCAAAATTCAAAAAGAAACACTCTATTTCTTTCTGGTACATCCTGTATATCGCCTATTCCGACACGAACGAGCCATAAAAAACTCAATCTTAGTAATCTAATCTCACCTGTCAAAACCAATCATCGGCGGCGGCAAAGAAGGACTCTCATTTTGTTCCCTCCTTATTTTAGATTCTTGCTCCTTCCTCCAAACCTCATCTTTCCTCTTCTTATTTCGTTTACCGAAGAAAATAAATCCCCCAGTTCTTCTATCACCTGGTCCTGAACGACCTGAACGCCCAAACATCGCGCCAATTGTTTTCTATTATCTCGGGTCACGATAAGAATGCAAACCAACGCTAACGCTCGAGATGACGTCAGATTTAACGCGATCGTAAACGTAATTGGAGCCAGATATTATCAATTTCGATTCGAACAATATGTGTATTTCGCGTTGGAATAAATCACATTGCATGCACTTCAATATCTGGAATACACTAACATCACCAAGTCTGTCATCATCGCTATGCACAAGTCGTGACCAACTTCGATTCCCCCACTCTTTGCTCGTCAACGCGGCGTCAGTGTAAAAGAATGGGATAACTAGGCATTACATTCTATTACATCACGTGCTCGAAACGTCCAAGATTGTTGCCCCCTTCACCTTCCAGAGAATCAGTCGTCACTCGACAGCCGACAGCCGCGTGAATATTGCAAAACATTCTTAAGGAAGAATCATAAATTAATTATTAATTTGGGTGGAATCATCAGAAGAAGTTTGAAATTCAATGTTACTCGAAAGTCTGGTTTCATATTTGATATCTCTAAATCTGAAACAGTCGAAATACACTAAAAGACTCCATCGAAAAGGTTCTACGGTCGCGTCTATTTATAACGTGACACGCGCAGTCAAGGAGAGTACACCACCTTGAAGTCCTAATTTTGAAAGTTTTTTCTCACGGGGAGAAATTTTTAGCGCTTAACGAAAAGCTTGAACGAATGAATCTATGACTTAACGCATGAATACATGCCATAAACGCATGAATCTACGCCATAAACGCATGAATCCATTCCTTGAACGCATGAGTTTACCCGTAACGCATGAATCCATGTCATAAACGCATGAATTTATTCCTTGAACGCATGAATCCAAGCCTTGAACGCATGAATCCACCCTCCCTGGCGAGAGCTAAAAAACCGTAAAAAACCAAACTTTAAAACGTCCGAATCTCGGAAAATCAAATCAACCGAGGTCGGGTAAAGCTAGAAATCGTTTCATTGCGATTCAAAAAAGCAAAAAAAAATTGAAAAAAAAACAATAAATAAAGTACTATTTTTTATTATATAATAAATAATAACAGCGATTTATTTATTGTTTTTAAGATTTTTTTTTTGCATCTTTGGATCGCAATGAAATGATTTCTAGATATACTCGTCCTCGGTTGATTTGATTTTCCGAGATTTGGACGTTTTAAAGTTTGGTTTTTTCAGAAAACCGCAAAAAACTGTAAAAAACCGAGCCTTGGTTTTTTGCGGTTTTTTAGCTGCCGCCTGGGCTTAAAAGCATTCCGATGTCGATTTGCCGATAAGGTAAGAGTTTTTACTGTTTTTCGTTTTAAATTATTTACAGATAAATTATTTTTGTAAAAACTGACCTCAGCGCCAAAATAAATACTCAAACGCACCTAAAAAACAAAAAATAATTGTTATTTATTATGAATTTTAGTTTTAAAAGTCCAGTTCATAATAAATAACAACTATTTTTTGTTTTTTAGGTGCGTTTGAGTATCTATTTTGGCGCTGAGGTCAGTTTTTACAAAAATAATTTATCTGTAAATTATTTAAAACGAAAAACAGTAAAAACTCTTACCTTATCAGCAAATCGACATCGGAATGCTCTTAACGCATAAATCCATGCCATAAGCGCATGAATTTATTCCTTGAACGCATGAACCCATGCCACAAACACGTGAACCGTTGCTATAAAAGCATTAATTTACTCCTTGAACGCATGAATCCGCGCCTTAACGCATTAATCTATGCCATAAACGCACGAATCCACCTCTTAAGGCGAGGGGTTCACTTTCACCTTCGCGTCTCCTTTCCTCTCACGCGCTCTCTATTCTCTGCGTCTTTCTCGCACGTCAACGGCGATCCCCTCGCCTTAACGCATGAGTCCATACCATAAACGCATGAATCCATTTCTTGAACGCATGAATCCATGCCATGAACGCATTAATCCATGCCATTATCGCTATATGTGAAAAAATTAACATCTGCAATAAAAAATAATGAGTAAAAAAAAAGGATTTTCGAAAATATTGCGAATCGGCAAAGAAAATTTGGGAATATGATTGAATTTTTGCCGGAAATTAGAGTGACAAATTTTCAAGAGACGCTTGGTTTCTTGGGTGGCAGTTGCGTTGTCAAGGTAGCAACAGCTGGAGCCTACAGCATGCATGCGGCGGGGGCACCATGCAAGTCTAACCCGCAAGGTCAAGGTCGCCCGGTTACGCTTGAGAGTCCAGACCGTCAGTTCGATCGGCTCGACTTTCGAGCTTGCAAGGGCTTCACTAACCAGAAATTCACGTTTTATATCATCATTTTTACATAAATATTTTAAAACATCTTGCCTATCAGTATCAGTGGTAGATCCAGGATAAAATTATGTATACTATTTATTTATTTACAAACGTAATCTTAACAGTAAAAAAAATCGAAAATATGCAATATACCTGAGTCATATCTATTACTCGACTATTCTTGGAAAATATTACATTCTACTTCATTCCTACATTGTTCACATTTAAATGACCCCTCGAGGCATCCTTTCACATTATCGTGTATGCACTGCAGAGTCTGTTGAAAAAGTCCAAGTGACAATGAATTTGCATTCAATTCAATGACTGCGAATTTCCATTGCTCCCCCTTGATAAAAATCATCAGTGCAAGGTCATTTTGTATTAACAGGATTGATATGCTGGATTTTGGTACATATGAAACGAAAAATATCGAAAAACAAAGTAGGAAAAAAAAGACGAATATTTGATGATATAATATTTTAAAAGTATTTGACATGTTAATAACTACTGCAAAAATTATGGAAAAAATAAAACAATTCATCGTCTTTCACTTATTTACGACTGAGTATCCAAACCAATCCAAACTGAACATTTCATGATAAAATAAAAAAAAATGAATAAATTATTTTGTTTCACGAGACGAAATTTTTAGCTCTAGATATCTCAAATTCGATTTGATTCATATTTAAAATTGCAATGAAAAACACAATCAGTTCAGAAACCTTAAAATGAGATTTTGATGAGAAAAATGCGAATTATAACGTTTTTCAATTTCTACGACTTTAAAGACTGAGAATGAATAAGAGGATTTCAAGGATTCAAAATTTTATAGCATTACATTGTTATAACAATTTATAGATTCTGACCTCGAAGATCGAGAAATTCCTCACTATTTGTGAATTTAAATTGCAGCAACTTTCAATTTAAAAAATCATGATAGAGAAATCCAAATATTTTTATTCTTTATTAAGTATTTGCATATTGAAATTTGAAAAAATAGTAACTGTGAATTCGAAATTACACAAATTAGAATAATAATAGAGATACTGAACAGTGTATCTTACAAATAATTATATACAAATCAGGATTTCACAAATCCAACGTTTCAATTTTTTAAATTACGTAAATTATTTTCCGACATTCATTCCATTATTTCGTAAATTTCATTAAATGAAAAAAATTCCTACATTTAAAAAAATCGAGAATTGTTTTCTCAAATTATGATAAATCAGTAAAAAGATTAAATTTTCAGAGTGCAATATTGTCTTGAAATTTTGTAAAAACGGGAAACGTTATAAAAAATCTTATTTTCACAGCTTTTTTTTTCTCATGTTCGAAAGTAAATATTGATTTTAAAATGAACTCACCGATCTGTGGGAGAAGACGATGTGGAAGAGAAAGAGCTGCTATTGCAGACGGTTTCGTCCAGATGGTACACATCTGCGTGCGTAGTCAGCATGTTAAATCCAAAAACTGGGGTTTTTTGAAAACGAGCACTCGCGAGTAGTTACACATAAGAATAAATAGAAACTCGCAGAAAGTTTGTGAAATTTGGGCCGGCGCGGTTCGCCACGTGCTACGCCGCCGCCGCCACAACTGCTTCTGCTGCACTTCAGAAATCAGGCTATCGTCGGAGGGAGAAAGAAAAGTTGTAAAACTCGCTGCGAGGGGATAATAATGTACTCTTCCCGTATTAGTCGAGCTGCGTCTGCAGCTTCGAACACTCCTCAATTACCTCGAAAAATTGGAGTTCAAACAGGAAACAGAATTATGGGGAAATGTTTGAATGTGGGAGTTGCTATACTTTTACTTGTTCGGAGTGAATTTTTACTCTATACCGAGTCAAAATATTAACACTGAAACTTGGAGTGATTTTAGAATTTTTTAGAGTGAAAAGTAACTCGAAAGAAGTGAAATTTTATTGCCTTCAGAGTGAATTTTAACTTTTGTACTTTCTATATTTTTTCGAGTGGAATTTCACTCTTTTAGAGTGGAATTTCCACTCCAGTTTGATTGGAACACTCTCAATTACCTTAAAAAAATTAAAGTTCAATCGGGAAGAAAACAGAATTATGGGAAAATGTTTGAAGATAGGAGTTGATATACTCTTTAATATTCAGAGTGAATTTCTACTCTATACCGAGTCAAAACACTAACACTGAACCTGGGAGTGATTTTAGACATCTGTATTTTCTAAATTTATTCGAGTGAAATTTCATTTATTTAGAGTGAAATTTTCACTCCAGTTTGATTTGAACACTCTCAATTACCTCGAAAAATTGGAGTTCAAACAGGAAACAGAATTATAGGGAAATATTTGAAGATAGGAGTTGATATACTCTTTAATATTCAGAGTGAATTTCTACTCTATACCGAGTCAAAACACTAACACTGAACCTGGGAGTGATTTTAGACACTTTTTATAGTCAAAAGTAATTAAAAAGAAGTGAAATTTCATTGCCTTCAAAGTGAAATTCAACTTCTGTACTTTGTAAATTTTTTCGAGTGGAATTTCATTTATTTAGAGTGAAATTTTCACTCCAGTTTGATTTAAACACTCCTCAATTACCTCAAAAGAATGAGAGTTCAAACAGGAAAAAGAATTATGGGGAAATGTCTGAATAAAGGAGTTTATATACTCTTAATTATTCAGAGTAAATTTTCACTCTATACTGAGTTAAAAAATAACACTGAAACTTCGAGTGATTTTTGACTTTTTTAGAGTGAAATTTCATTGCCTTCAAAGTGAAATTTAACTTCTGTACTTTCTAAATTTCTTAGAGTGGAATTTCACTCTGAAACGTTTGAAATTTCATTCATATAGAGTAAAATTTTCACTCCAATTTTATTTAAATACTGTCAATTAGATCGAAAAAGTTGGAGTTTAATAAAGAAACAGAATTATGGGGAAATGTTTGAATATAGGATTTGATATACTCTCAATTATTTGGAGGGAATTTCTACTCTAAACCGAGTCAAAATATTAACACTGGAACTTTTAATAATTCTTGACTTTTTTGCAGTGCAATTTCATTGCCTTCAAAGTGAAATTTAACTTCTATACTTCCTAAATTTTTTCCAGTGGAACTTAACTTTAAAAAATTTGAAATTTCATTAATTTAGAAGAGGCTTAAGCAGAAAAAATTGTCGGGCGGTGTTTTTCGAAAAAATATGTGCATATTTTCTACAGGATTGTATAATTTTTAAACCTTTAAAATGTGGTTACGAGAGTACGATTTTCCAATTTTTTGGAGTCCAGAGTTACATATTTTTTCATGTTCGTATTAAATGTAATGGAATTCGATTTTTGTGATTTTCAAGTAACAAAATATAAAACTTTTTTATCTCATACTTTTAGTGTTTTTTCACAACTCAACCGATTTTCTGATTTTTTTATGGATTTCTATACATCAACTTTTTAAAAATTGTTGAAAAAATCATAGTACATAGATTTTAAGTTTTAAGTATTTATTGCTATAGTATTGAAAATGTCTAGTTGGCTATATTATTTATTATTTATCATTGTTAGCTATATTTACTATTTTTATTGTTTTAAAAATGTTTCTTTATATATTGTTTATAGTCAAACGCTCATTTCATAAAAAATTTTTCTGAAGTTAGTACAATTGTTATTTGAGTTAGAAAAACTGAAAATACTGGACTTAATTTGAATTTTACTAATTTTTTGATTTAGTAGTGTTATTTTCATGCATTATTTTTTATCCTCATCATTTTCGTCTATTTTCCGTGAAATAATATTCTTAAGAAAATTTTCTTCTAATAAAGATTTCTAGTATTTCTCGCATTTTTTCAATATTTACGAAAATCAAAAGGATTTTTTAGTTTTTTTTTTTTAGATTTCTAGAATACAAATATCGATATTTTTTTGATATCATAGATTTCGTGGATAATTCGAACTACCTGAATTTGAAGTATTTTACGTATTTTTCGAATTTTTCTATTTTTTCAGTATTTATAAGATTTTTCATCGTTTTCTTCTATGTTTATACATCGATGCCATTTGTGCAGATTTTTTGAAAACGCATTTTTTTCATAGGATTCAATAACTTTTAGCATTTTTCAGAATATTTATGACTTGAAAAATTTCCTGTTATTTTCATGAATTCCTGTCTACATTTTTTTAAACTTTATTTCTAATTTCAAAGTTTACGGAAATTTCAGTATTTTTTTATAAACCACTATTTAAAAAAAATTGTTTTCCAACGTCTTCTTATAGGAAAAGTTTGGCTATATATTGATGCTGTCAAAATTAAAGAATTTTTAATATTTAAAACGTGAAAAAAAATAATAACATTAAACATTACGTAATTTAAATATATTGTATTTACCTCTTAAATCCATAAAAATCCATACAAAAAACACATACATTTGTATATTAAAATAACTATTCAGTGATTGGAACAAAAGCAAGTTGAAAAAAATTAACTTATTTTTCGTAAGTATATACATTTCAACAAGCGCAGAAAACATGCAATTATGGCTAACTTTTTTTCGATAGACTAGCCAAAGTGCTCGCGACAATCACGATTTTTTTATCGTTCTTCGTATGAATGTCGTACAACTGTTTTTGGATGACCAGCCAAATGTGTTGACAGTCGAAAGGGTAATTGAAATTAATTGCACTGTAAACGCACATTAGAATGTCGACGGCGACTTTGGGGGAGGCTACTTTCCATAGAAAGTGTTCGACAAAAACAAAAGATGTGTCGATTTTGTTTATTTCTGGGCCGACGAGGACAGCGCAAGGTAAAGACTCAAGCTCGAGTTGCTCGTATCTTTGGGTTCTTGCGTGTAAGGCCGCGACGATTTCATCTTGAGACTGTAAAAGGAAATGTTTATGTTCTCTGTGTCAAAATGATTGACACACTTTGCAGTTATTCATGTTTGCGAGAAAATGTATCAATCATTTATACATCTTTGCATGTTCCTAATGTAGGGATTTTATTGTTTGATCTATGATGTATCACTCATTGCACAATCAAAGTCAAATTAATAATCGTTGGTTCATTTATGAGTGTGCTTTAAATGAGCATTTATTGAGCCAACAAATGCAGTGGTGTTTGATGCATGAAAACGTCATCAATACAACATCAAAATTAACGTTCGACTTCTAAACACTACGTTATTGTGCAATAATGTCAATATAAATGCATTTTTTTACATCACTCAAACATTGCACATTCATTCACCAATCATTCATTGCTGATTGCACTATGATGGTGCAATGATGTTACAATATTTGCAACACGACAAAATCTTTGACAAATCGTACTGCAATTTCAATCAATCATGATGCAGCATTGAATATGCAAAGATGGATCCATTCTTGAAGTTTCGTGAATTTTTTAAATCTTTAAAATGGAGAAAACAGTACTATACCTTGCACCAGACGAGAAATGCCTCTGAACTTTGGTGTCTGGATGGTTTCTTCGTGCCAACAGGTGTCTTAGTTCTTCCCATGGGTGGAATTAGATATGGCAACACAAAAACTCGCAAGCCCTCGATGTACAAGTGCTGAGATTTTGGAATACTATCCAGTATCTTGAAATAATTCAGTATACTCTCGTCCCGGATACTTTTTTTTCGAAGATTGTAGAGTGACTCGAAAAAATGGTCCCATTTTTCTTGTATGACCGATTTGGTGTTGGGGTATTGTTTCAAAAAATCTGCCTTCACCTGTAACATACATACATTCAATTTTAAAAATATCCCAGTTTAATATTATATTATTATGGATAATTTAATGAGAAATATTACGAGTTCAGGTCCTAATTTGGATTTGAGTATAGGCCAGTCTCGAATCAAAACTTGGGTCGTTTTCACATCCGAGCTTTTGAGGCGACGATAGTTGTACGTCGCATCCCAGTGTTTTCGCACTTGTTCTAACGGTTCCCGATTTATTTCTAACCACGCGATGCGTTCCACGTTTTCCTCGATGACTGCTTCAGCTACCCATGTAATTACACATGATTTCAGTACACAAAAGCATAAAGTACTATTGTAAAAATACTGACAAGGAAATGAAATAAAGTATATGTTGAAAACTGTTTTTAATTATTAATGAAAATTTATTAATTTTGATGTGTTGAAGCTTTTGTATTAAATTTTTGGGAAGGTTAACATTCACGCTTAATCCAGAAATCCATTTTAAATGAATCAAAATGGCCCTATCAATGAGCATTTTCTAATAAACGTCTACTAATAATTTTATTCATAGGAGGGACAATAAACAACACCAAGATTCACTTATCTTTCTCAAAATTCGTCGTTTTTAATGTTTTACAGACTTACAGACAATAATGGCGACAAAGGCATTTGACAAAACTTACAATTTTCTTCCACGTCATTAAACAAAAATCTTATAACCAGCACAAAATTTAAAAAGAAAGTATTCAAGTGCTTCGAGAGTCTAAAAAACCTTAAAAATATAATTCACGCGAGACGTGCGAGTAGTCGCAAAACCGCCGGAGATCTTGTGTGCTCTGGCGACTTGTTAGCAGCAATACTTTGGATGCCGAATAATGCTTGCTGTAAAATAAACCAAGATCGAGCACTTTGAACAGGATAGGTAGTGTTGAACACATGGAAGCTTTTGAAGGCAACTTCGACTGCGCGAGTGGGACTCTCCAAAAGCAGTGGTTTTCCGTTAATAACGTAATAACTTGAATGGATGTTCTTCAAGTCCTTCCCAACGATCATTGCGAACCCGTGAAGAGGAACGTTCTTTGATTCGTGCTTTTCCGTCAATAACTTGAAAGTGGCTTCGAATTCACTGAGTGCCTGTCAAATATGATAACCAGGAGTTTCTTTAATCTGGTGACACTGTAAATACCCGAAAGTAGAGAAAACACCTACTTTTATGTGCAGGAGAAAACTAGATTGCATCTCAGCTTTGCACGCTTTCCAAGGTTTTACACCCTGAGGCATTTTCAGTGGGATTGAGGGCAGCAGTGCCACAAAAGCATGTAATATCTCAGCATCGGATTCTGAAATTGTTAATAAATTAATATCCAGCGAATTGTTATAATCGATAAATGTAATGTGCGTGGTACCAAGATTTTTGTTGCCTGTTTTGAATGCTTCAGCTTTCACTTTTTCAGAAAACTCATACCAGTGCGAAGCCATTCGTGTTGCTGCATTAGGGTACATTGACTCAAAGTCGATTTCTATCTACAAAAGGGACATATTTCTAATTTTTTAATTTTGAAAGGCATTCGATTATTCATGGAATTCTAAGACGATTTTCCCTTTTCCATTTTTCACAAAACTCAAAATCTAAAAAGATATTACGGTTTAAAATTTTAACGCGTCTCTCACGTTTCGGCGCGGTTCCTATTCTATGCATCTTTCTCGCACTCACTGCCTTAAAGTTTAATGAATTTGATTGGTTGAAACTTTCAACTTGAATATCTTTTTTGATTTTGAGTTTTGCGAAAAATAACAAAGGACTTTTCGACTCAGAAAAATATGGGGAAAATTTCGATGAATTTTGAGTCTGTAATTTCTATCCCCACTCCTCGTAATAGTGCGGCGATTAGTTAAATTTCAAACTTGGATATTTTTTTTTCGTTGTGAGTTTTGAATGAGCGTGAAAATGACGTCATATAGTTAGAATGACGTCATTTTGTTGGAATTTTAAAAAAGTATGTGTTTCCGTCAATTTTTGAGATATGACAAAAAAAAACATGTGTCTGGTATTTTTTGATAAACTAATGATATTAGCAATAAAAAAATTGATGCGACTTCCAAATTTTGAGTTTTTACAAATATGGAAAAGAGAGTATCATCTTAGAATTTCGCGAGAAATGCGAATTTTTCAGAAATCACACTGTATCATACTGATTTTTGAAAAAATCTGTAAAAAAGTAGTTTATAATTTTTTAATATTTAAAAATTTTTAAATATTTTATAATTTTTGAATATCTTATAATTTTTAAATATCTTATGATTTTTAAATATTTGATAATTCTAAAATATTTTATAATTTTAAAATATCTTATAATTTTTAAATATCTTATAATTTTTAAATATCTTATAATTTTTAAATATTTTATAATTTTCGAATATTTTATAATTTTTAAATATTTTATAACTTTGAAATATTTTATAATTTTTGAATATTTCATAATTTTGAAACATTTTATAATTTTGAAATATTTTATAATTTTGAAATATAGGAAATATTTATAAAATTTTGATAAATGGAAAATTTTTTTAAAATTGGAGAAATTTTTTATTTTTCCATGATTTTCTCAAAAAATTGAAAAGTTTTTTATTTTTTCATGATTTTCACCAAAAATTTAAAAATATTTCTTTTTCCATGATTTTTCCAAAAAATTGAAAAATTTTTTATTTTTCCATGATTTTCTTAATAAATTGAAAAGTTTGTAATTTTTCCATGATTTTCCTAAAAAGTTTTTTATTTTTCCATGATTTTCTCAAACAATTAAAAATTTTTTTATTTTCTCATGATTTTCCCAAAAAATTGAAAAAAAATTTTTTCCATGTTTTTCCCAAAAAATTTCAAAATTTTCAAAATTTGTAACAGTTGAAACCTATCAAACCCAAATTCGAATTTGAATTTCATATTGCATTTAAATACATATCTTGATTTCTCAATCAATTTTACTTAACATATTAAGGTACTTTTACCATTTTACCGTATATAAATCATAAATTTATGTTCAATAAAAGTTGTTAAGTGGAAAAAAAGTGTTGTTTTTTTCTTCATCGTCTTTTTCTTGTCTTATCATTATATTCTTTGCCAGTTATTTTGAAAATTTGACATAATTTCATTTTATTTTTGTGCATTACTTTAAGGCTTTGTTAAGTTTCAAATTTTTCAAATGGGAAACACGAGACAAATGGAAACAATCTCTCTATATATTCATAGAACAAAAATCAAAATTATAAGTAGTCATCAACTTTTGTTCAAGTGGAATAACTAGTGGCAACGCTCATCTTCGACTTGTGTAAAAAGTTTCGTTAAATCCTCATTAATTTCATTATTTTCATCATTATCGATCCTTTAGGAGCAAATCGTAAATGAAAAAAATTTCCTTTCTTTTTCCTCTTTTATTATTCAAGCTTTTGGCCTCTATATTGGGCCCTCTTCAGGAAATAATTCTTGAAAATCAACGCATCTTTAATCACTTGTTGTAAAAAACTGAGGTCGGTTAGTTTTATTAAAAAACCTCTTACACTAGCGTTTAGCTTGGAAATCTTATGATCGGAAATTTGGAGATTCGGAATTCGGAGATTTGGAAATCTCTGGAAACCTCATGAATTTCATGATTTCTCGGTTTTCAGGTGTTACATAAACTCAAAGCAAAAAGTGGGTAAGGCTTTTCAAATTTTTAAACAAAAAATTATTTTTTCCTGAAAGGCTTATCTATCTTTTTTCATAAAAATACCAACCAAAGCGCAACCAAACGGCTGAACAAGTGATGGGTATTTCATAATATACTCTTGGGAATGAAGGTAACCGCCATTTTCAGCCAGCAATCGACTCGTTCTATGTAAACTCGTTTTTTTCCAATACTCTTTAATAACAGCCTCTGGCTCGGTGTTTTTTTCCAAGAACTTTAGTAGATCTTGTACACCTTCAAGGCCTGTAAAAGATATCAATAATCTTTTATCAAAAATCAGAATTAAACTACAGGAAAGAGAGGAACAAATTCTCTACTAGTGTCATGGGTTTCTGGCACTCTAGACCGAGGTTTAGAAGAGTTTTTGCTTTTCTTGGCAACGGATGAAACCGCAGTAGCAGCAGAAGCAAATCCTGTAGATCTACTCTGACGTAGTCCACATCTACGAAGTTTTTTTGTGAAACTCGTGTACTGATTCGCGAGTTTTCCTTTCGCGAGAACAGCACCTTTACCTTTCACTGGTGTGTATGCAGGCATGTAAAAAGTTGTCTGAAAAATCATTTCACATTTCACAAATATGTGACGCGAGAAAAGGTGCCTTATGCTCCTTTTCCATAAGGCACCTTTTTGCCTTTCAACAATAATGAAAAATAATGAATTACTTCGTCTTCTTCAGGAAACACTTCCGTGATCATCTTTGCCAATTCCTTGAATCTTTTCGAGTTGATGCTGTAAAAAAATATAATTGGAACTCTCACCAACATCGATTCAGAGTACAACAATAAAGCTACTCACACTGTCTCACAATCGTCTTTGAATTCAGCTTTGATAATTAAATTAGCAAGTTGGTCAGCATCTGGAGGACTCATCGAACCAGTATTTGCAAGTATCAGTTTTCCTGAACAGGTTTGGTTCAAGATGTGGGTTACGTACTGAAATACAAGGAAAAACAATAATATAACAATCAGAATTTATCAATAATAGAATATAAATAGATATGACTAACATTTTTAGCTTTCGCATTCTCCGTTACAAACTTTTGGGTGAATGGCATCATCTTTTCATCAACTTCCATTTCACTAGAAAATCCAGGAATGGAAGCTTCTGCTGATCCATTTTCGTAAACTAAATCACCATCATCTTCATCATCATTTTCCTAGATTGGGTTCACAACAATTTAGAACTATTTTTTTATACTGCTTAATTTTGCAAATAATCTCACCTCAAGGTCAACTGTTTCTTGGTATCGATTTGAGTGACTGCCGAAATAATCATTTGGTCCAGAGTTCGGGAAGAGAAAATCAATCTGTTCTGGCGTCATTTCGTAGAAACCTCTAGAGTTATACTCGTCTAGAAAAAAAAAGTTTTTTTACATAAACAGAAAAATACTTTGAGACTTATCATTAATTAATTAATTCTGAAATTATATGCAATTATTATTGAAAAAGGGAAAATAATGCATTGTAAAATATTCAATGCAAAGTTTGGTTGTCAGAACAAAACTCGCAACGATTCGCAAATGATTTCCGTCTTTATTTTTTTACTTGCTTGAACGAAAAAGCTTAGTGAATAATTTAATGAACCTCAATTAAAATTAAAGTTTTTTCACGATGAAAGTGTTTTTTCTAAGTCAATTTTGGGATTGATAATAATGAAAACACACGAGGTATTTTGAATTCAATTCCTCTATTGAAAAAATGTTTCTTAACGAAATAAAAGTTATTCCACTTTAAAAAAAGTTGATGACTACTTATAATTTTGATTTTTGTTCTACAAATATTTAGAGAGATTGTTTCCATTTGTCTCGTGTTTCCCATTCGAAAAATTTGAAACTTAACAAAGCCTTAAAATAATGCACAAAAATAAAAAGAAATTATGTAAAATTTTCAAAATAACTTGCAAAGAATATAATGATAAGACGAGAAAAAGACGCTGAAGAAAAAAACAACACTTTTTTTCGACTTAACAATTTTTATTCAACATAAATTTATGATTTATACACGGCAAAATGGTAAAAAATACCTTAATATGTTTAGTAAAATTAATTGAAAAATCAAGATATGTATTTAAATGCAATATGAAATTCAAATCTGAATTTGGGTTTGATGGGTCATGTTTTTCCATGAAAAATTTTTAGTGATAAAACACTAAAAAACACAATATTTAAAAAAGTTGTAAACTACTTTTTTACACATTTTTTCAAAAATCCCTCACATTTTTCGCAAAATTCTAAGGTGATATTCCCCTTTCCATATTTTTAAAAACTCAAAACTAGAGGTTACATCAATTTTTTTTATTGCTGATATTGTTAGTTTATCAAAAAATATCAGACACGTGTTTTTTTGTCATATCTCAAAAATTGACGAAACACATTTTTTGTAAAAGTTCAACAAAGTGACGTCATTCTAATTAAATGACGTCATTTGCATACTCAGTAATGTATACGAAATTAAAAATTCACTTATCCTATAAAATAATCATTTTTCTAAGAAACAGAAAAATAGGTGTCGATTTTTTTCCAAAAAAGTAGATTATTACATATTATGTTGCCAAAATTTTTTTTTTTTTCATGAAAAAAAATTTCGATCGCTTATATCTCCTAAATATTGACATTTTACAAATATGGCAAAGCAAAAATCACCTTAGAATGAAGCAAGCGCTCATAACTTTCCATACACCTAATATTCCAAACAAAAAAAAAATTTTTTCCAACTTGATGCTCCTCTGCAAAATATTTAACACAACCGTTTTTTTTTCGTGCAATATTAACCGTTTGGAACTTGTGCACAATTGATATCAAATTTTTATTTTAAATACAGAGCCTCGATTCAGATACAACCACTTTTTTTTGAAAAAAAAAGTTAAGAAAAGGATTTTTAGGAATTTATTAACTTTTCGGAAAGAAGCGAATGAAGTAGTTGATATATTATTGTCCAGGGCGACAAATCGACATCCGAGAAACTGCGTCCATTGCAATCAACGGTCTCTGCTGTTGGTTTTCTGGGGTCGATGACGCTGACGACGATAAAAAAATAAAACAAATAAATATGGAAATCATTTCGCAAAAGCGATTGTTGTCAATTCAGAAAAATCTTTGTACACTTATTAAATAACGAGTAATCTCAACAAAACCAAAAAATAATATTACCTTTCTTTAGGAGGTCGATGAAACACAATTCCCACGCTGATAAAACATTGCCGATGATTTTTGAAACTCCACTCACTATTTTCACTGTTTTTAACAATTCACTCCATTTCTCATTAAAATTAAATTTAATACGAGGAAATTAAAAAACGGTATTTTCAAATCAACAATTAACTTTGTTGATTTCTCAGTGGCATGAGATTTATGCTATTTTCATACAGTGTGCAAATTCGTAATTTGTTTCATCTTTTCTCTTTTTTTAGCACATCCCTCAACTATAGGTGTGTCCTTCTCGCACCCCAATTGGCACGAAAGCTTTCCAAAAATCAGACAATGTTTCAAGAAGCTGTCAGTATGCTTTCGTTTGTAATGTTTCCATCAGAGGATGTAACAAATGTGTTTATAACCTTTCTTATGAAAGATTTCTATAAAAATCCGAAATATATATTTTGAAATATTTCACTCGTAATATTGCTGAAACCTTTGTGTAAGTAACAAAAAAACTCTCTCTTGAATGTAACTATATGAACATTTTTGGTCGATTTCAACCGAAACGTTTCAATAAAAATATTTACAAAACATTTATAAACTTTTCTCATAAAACGTTTTCACAACGTAATTTTTGAAAGGTATTTAATTTGTTTCATGTAAAATGTTTCAGTAATTTTTCATTTGAATGGTGTCTGATACATTTCATTTGAAACAATTCAATTTAAATATTTCATATACGTTTATAAAGGTCTATGTTGAAACATTTTGACAATGTTTTGTTAGATATCTGACTCATTTCATACGAAATGTTTCAGTAATGCTTATTTTGGAAAGATGCTGAAATCTTCCATTTAAAACGTTTCAATTGAAATACTTTCAAAACGTTTCGAAAAAATTTCAGAAAAACTTATGTTTAAAATTTTCTTTGACCTTCTTGATACACATTAAGTGGCCTTTACATGGAGCGACGGGCGACAGCGATGGCGACAGCGATAATCGCCAGCGAAGTCGAGCCAACGCTAGCGACGATCGCAGCTGATCGCAGAGGTGGGTTTAATGACGCTGTGACGTCATGCGCGATCGCTGCAGTCCACTGCGCAGGATTTCTTTCCCGAGAAATTCTCAGCGATGATCGCTGGCGATTATCGCTGTTGCTGTCGCTGTCGCCCGTCACTCCATGTAAAGGTACCTTCAATCGTTACATTTTAATTTCTTCTATTCAAATTAATTATTTCTTTTCAAAAACTTTTCTTTTTCATTTTTGATTGCTTTCAACTGAAACGTTTCAATAAAAATATTTACTAAACATTTATAAACTTTTTTAATAAAACGTTTTCACACAAATTTTTTAAAGGTCTTTAATTTATTTCATGTAAAATGTTCCAGTAATTTTTCATTTGAAAGTTGTCTGATATATTTCATTTGCAACAATTCAATCGAAACATTTTGGCAATGTTTGTTTTGTTAGATATCTGACTCATTTCATACAAAATGTTTCAGTAATACTTATTTTGGAAAGATTCTGAAATCTTCCATTTAAAACGTTTCAATTGAAATATTTTTAAAATGTTTCGAAAAATTTTAAGTAAAACTTTTGTTTAAAATTTTCTTTGACCTTCTTGGTATATATAAAACGTTTCATTTTAATTTCTTCTTTTCAAGTAAATTTTTTATTTTCAAAAACTTTTCATTTTCATTTTTGATTGATTTCAACTGAAACGTTTTAATAAAAATATTCACAAAACATTTATAAACTTTTTTAATGAAACGTTTTCACAACATAATTTTTGAAAGGTATTTAATTTAATTCATGTGAAATGTTTCAGTAATTTTTCATCTGAAACTTTTCTAATATATTTAAATTGAATTGTTTCAAATGAAATATTTCACATACGTTTATAAACGTTAATGTTAAAACATTTTGACAATGTTTGTTTTGTAAGATATCTGACTCACTTCATACGAAATGTTTCAGTAATGCTAATTTTGGAAAGATTCTGATATTTTCCATTTAAAATGTTTTAAAAAATTTTCAGTAAAACTTGTTTAAAATTGTCTTTGACCTTCTTCATACATATATAAAATGTTTCAGAAATGTTTCTTTTGAAATTTGTCTGCCACCTTTATAAGAAACGTTTCATACATAATTTTTGAAGCGAAAAAAAGATGCTATTAGTAATATTTCTAGTAAGCATTCTAAAAGATGTATACAACCTTTTAAAAATATATTTGAAAGCTTTTAAAAGGTATTTACAGGCTTTCTAAAACCTTAATTATAAAACTCTGGCACTTTAGATTTTAGAAAGCTTCCTGAAAGATGCAATATTTCAAACGAAAGCTCTTACAAATGTTTTTGAAAGATTACATGCCAATTGAAACTTCAAGATAAAAATAAAAATGAATTCAATTTTCCATATTTTCCTGGTGACAAATGGGAATAAAATAAAAATTACCTTCATTACTTGTAGACGGCTCGTTGTTTTCATTAGGAGAGGAAGGCCTTTTTTCGAAAAAACCCGCAGCCCGCAATCTGAACATGATGTTTCTCCATTTGCACGAGAATTTCCCTCTCGAATTTTTCGAGTCGTTGCCATGGGCGTTATAGGGTAAAAAATAAATTTCCTTGAAAAACAGAGCCAGAATATTACTTTCTTTTCTATAAATTTTGGAATACTGTGATTTTTGTACGAACCTCATCTTCGTTTGGAAAAAGATCAACCACAGCCTTGGAGCATTTTTCTAGGAAAACAGGGGGTTTTCTGGAAAAAATCAGATGCAACCAAGTAAGATGCAACTAAGTAAAATGCACCAAAGTTTGATGCAACTAAGTAAGATGCACCAAAGTTTGATGCAACTAAGTAAGATGCACCAAAGTTTGATGCAACTAAGTAAGATGCACCAAGCAACTAAGTAAGATGCAACGAAGTTTGATGCAACTAAGATGCGCTAAAGTTTGATGCAACTAAGTAAGATGCACCAAAGTTTGATGCAACGAAAGGAAATGCAACGTAAAATTGCAATGAAATAAGATTCACTGATGCTCGATGCAACTAAATAAGATACACCAAAGTTTGATGCAACTAAGTAAGATGCACCAAAGTTTGATGCAACTAAGTAAGATGCACCAAAGTTTGATGCAACTAAGAAAGATGCACCAAAGTTTGATGCATCTTAGTAAGATACGCCAAAGTTTGATGCAACGAAAGGAAATGCTACGTAAAAAATACAATGAAATAAGATCCACTGAAGTTCGATGCAACTTTGATGCAGCGTAAGTGAATAATTTAACATAATTCAATAATTTAACGTAAGTTTGATGCAGCGTAAGTGAATAATTTAACACAAGTCAATAATTTAACGTAAGTTTGATGCAACTTAAATAGCTAATTCCACTATGAAATTCAAATGAACAATCATTCAACATCAAACTTAAGTTTGATGCCAATTGACAAATGTCATTACTCGACGTAATTCTACGTAACGTAACTTTCTGTGTCATCATCTAATTTTATTTTACCTGATGAGTTTAACGTCAGATCTGTTTATAACAAGGGACACGAGAAGATTCCTGTTGCTTTCTTTCAAGGTCCCTGTGAGATCATACTCAACGAAAATTGCTTGGCCTTCCAAAGAATCTTTCAATACAGTCTCGATTGACTGAAAAGAAAGAAAATACAGCAAAAGGGATAAATAATTTTGATATTCATCTGGTTTCACATGAAAAAAAAAATCTTACATTTCTGCAAACATTGTAATCATTCAATTTGAAAGCCGGAGGGAAAACGCTGTTGCTCAAGTCATTATGCTCAGAAGGATAATGACACTGATGATTGCTCGATTCGTTCGCTGTTGCCTGTTTTTTGGCGTTGTTTTGAAACTGGCATTCTTTGTGTTTTCTTTTCAGCTGGTTCACAGAATTACTATCGTCTACGAGAACGTCTTCAACAACGTCGTTTTCATTTTCTTCGTCGTAATTTTTATTGGCCATGCCTAATACTAGTTTCATTTCGGGGTCATCGATTTGGTCCGAGTTTTCCCGGAAATCCACAAAATCGACGTCTTGGAATTCTTCTTTAAAGAAAATTGCTATGGGTTTTCCTTCGGCGGTGTTTTTTGGGGATGCAGAAGAGGTTTCAGGAATGGGTTGTGTTCGCGTGCTCGGTTCAGGAAGGATGAACTGAAAATGATAATTTTTGTTCGTTCGAAATTTCGGACACGAATGTCATGAGTAATATTGATCATTTTTTTTTCTTACCAAACTGTCGTTAGTTTCCTGTAATTTTTCTGATTCGGCTTTGCACTTATTTTGATACTCTTGTAAACACTTGAGTAATTTTACTTTCTTTCCTAGTGGGATACCAATGTTAAAAAAGTGATAGTCTTCGGGTGTCATCTGCAGAAGTGTCTTGAAATCGAAACCATTGTCTGAAACAAAAAAAAAAAAAAAATAAAAATATGTCATATGATGCACTGTGAAATGAGTTAACAATTAAGAAAATGGCCTTTATGCAAAAAGGACATAAGGAACATTTTCTAATTCATTTCAACATTTCTATTCAATAATTATTTTTTATTACAGGTTCAAAAAATATAAAACGAATCAGAAAAATTGAAATTTTTAGATGAAGAGATAAATTTCAAGAATTTTCATTAAAAATAAGTTGGAAATGCAGCGTTTCATTTTAAATTGTGCAGGTGGTTAAAGTTCAGTCTTTTTTTGGCGTAAAAATTTTTTTCCAGCTTTTTTATCGAAATTGATGACACAGGTATTTTTTTTGCTTTAATTTCAGTCGTTTTGTGATAGGGAGTTTTTTAAATTTCTGCTAGAAACTGCCATATGTTAATTTTTCTTTCGTTTTGTTGCCAAAGCTTCATTCCAACATGAAAAAATTCCAACTTTATTATTAAAAAAAATTTTCAACCTCAAAATTTTTACATTACGACAGTTTTTTTCTTAAGATAGCTAATTAAACATCAATGAACAAAATTAAGATATAATTCATGCTTTTTCTTGAAAATTTTGTAATTTCATGAAAAATAGTTCGATCATATTACTTTTAAAGAAAACAGTGCAATTTTATAACTCGATACATTTTAAGAAATTTCTTAGATTTTTTAACAACCATTTTAACAACTTTTCGACATCCTATGAAATTATTATTATTAAAAAAATGGTTAAAAATATATGAATTATTATAGAATATTGAACTCAGAAAATTATAAAAAATGCACTGAAATTTCAATTCACTTTAAACGAAAATTTTTATATCAAACATTTTCGCGATAAAACTTAAAATAGAATAAATCGAAATAATTAGTTAATTAGTAAATACGTTATAATAATCGGTATAACGGGTGTCTCTAAAATTCATTAATTCAAAAAATCATTCAAAAATTAAAAAAAAAATTGAAAAATTATTAACTCAAAAATTAATTCATTTAATGAAAAAACACTGATAAAAATTGCTGAAATCAATTGATACAACAAATTTTAACAACTTTCCGACATCCTACAAAATTATTATTACAAAACCCTAATGATGTTGATTCTTATAAAAATCTTATAAAAATTAATAAAGTCGACCTTATGAAGTTTTTATAACAAAAACTTTTTTTATAAAGTGACCTTATAAAAACTTTATAAACAAAATTATTTCATACAATTATATTTTTTGCAAAAATGTTTATACAAATTTTTTTTTATTTTGTACCTAACAATTACTTTCTTATAAAAAGACATTTCTTATAAAAAAAAACTCTTAAAAATTGAAAATTTTTCATAACATTGGAAATTTTTTTTAAAAATATCAAATTAAAAAAAAAAATATAGGGCTCGAATACTTTTTTATAAAAAATGTCCAAATTTATATAAAACTGTCTCTCTTTTTTATGGAAAAGTTTGTTTTTTGTATAAAAATTTTATAAGGTCGATTTAAAAAAAAGGACTCCTAAAAAAGTTTTTGATTTTTTTTTTATAAAAATAAAAATCACTAGGGAAATAATCGATTAAAAATTTATGACTCATTATTTCAGAATATTATATCGAGAAAATTATAAAAAGTGCATTGAAATTTCGATTATCTTTAAACGAAAACTTTTATATCAAAAATTCTCACAATAAAACTTGAAATAGAATAAATCGAAATAATAAGTCCAATTTACACTATAATAATCGGTATAAAGGGTGTCTCGAAAATTCATTAATTTTTTTAAATTTGCGTTCGAGTGGTTTGCGTGCGTTTCATTGACGAGTTTTGGGGTACGCCAGATAGACGTTACTGAATTCAATAAATACAAACAATTTAACAACTTTCCGACATCTTACAGAATTATTATTACAAAACCCTGGTGATGTTGATTCTTATGAAAACCTTATAAAAATATGTATAAAGTCGACTTCATAAAAACTTTATCAAAAAAATTTTTTTATACAGTTCTATTTTTTGCAAAAATTGTTGTACAAATATATATATATATTTTTTTTTGTAAGAATTACTTTCTTATAAGAAGACATTTCTTATGAAAAAAACTAGTAAAAATTGAAAATTTTTTACAAGATTGGAAAATTTTTTTTTTAAATATCAAATTTTATAAAAAATGTACAATTTTTTATAAAATTGTCTCTCTTTTTTATGGGAAAAAATTTTTATCTAAGGTTTTTATGAGATCACTTTATGAAAAATTATTTTTTATAAAAATTTCATAAGGTTGATTTATGAAATAAAGGATTCTTATTAAAAATTTTTGATTTTTTTAAATTTTGTCTTTTTCTATAAAAATAAATATAACAAGGAAACTAATTGATTAAAAATTTATAACTTATTATTTTAGAATATTATATTGAGAACATTATAAAAAATACACTGAAATTTCGATCATCTCTAAAACTAAAATTTTTATCTGAAAAATTCTCCCAATAAAACAGAAAAGAGAATAAATCGAGAATAAAAATATAAAAATTGGTATAATATCTGTCCCCAAAATTCATTAATTTTTTTAATTCGCATCCGAATGGTTTCATTGATGAATTTTGGGGTACTTATGATATTATAATAGTGAAACTTACTGATAGATATTACTGAAGTCAATCAATACAAACAATTTTAATAACTTTCCAACATCCTACGAAATTATAATTATAAAAATAATTGATTAAAAATTCATGACTCATTATTTTAGTATACTATTTTGAAAAAATTATAAAAAGTGCACTGACATTTCGATTATCTTTAAAACGAAAATTTTTATACAAAAAATTCTCCTAATAAAACCAGAAGTAGAATTAATTTGAAATCAAGTGTAAAAGTTGGAAAATTAACAAATAATAATATTTTTTAAATTTATATTCTAATCATTAAATTTTAATAATAAACTTATTATAATTTGTATACATAATATATACTTACATCCATATTTATATATTAAATAATTAAATGATTTATTAGCAATAACAATTATTTTTATATTTTATTTATAAATAATAAAAAAATTACCAATTAAAAAAATTTAAAAAATAACACGGTATAACAAGTGTCCCGAAAATTCATTAATTCATATTACATACTTCCGAATGATTTCATTGATGAATTTTGGGGTACACCCGGTATATAATAAGGCTGTGACACAAATATAGACGCACATTGGAAATTTTGTTGTGAAACGAAAAGCGTCTCCCACGAAATCAGTACAAATCAATGCGACAAGTACGGAAAATAAAAAAGCATAAAAGCAGAATTTAAATATATATTTAAATATACCTTGTAAAATGGTAACGTCTTGTTGACAAAAACCCCACTCCAACAATTTTTCTAACGATTCCATGATGCTGATACGGCAAAAAGTCAAATTTGAAATAAATCGAATGGACGAGAAAATGATTTCATGGAAAAAACAGCGACTTCACTGGAATTTAATCACTTTATTAACTACTGCACTCAAAATTATTTCGCCACTTGACGTGAAACAACATAAAATGTTTGAGAATGGCGGACACAATGATGTGTATATATAGTTGTATATAGATCTCGTATCCACCAGCGTTTCCACTCATTTCAAACGGATCGTCATCATCTACTTATGTATTTTTCGTGGAATATTTCATGAATTTATAAAGCATAAATGAATGTATTAATTAATTATTTTTCATTACATAAAAATAGTTGAATTATACAGGAAATCAGGATTAAATAATAGATTATTAAATGTAGAACTTTGTTTTTGAACGATAAAACCGTTAAAACGAAAGAATGACAGTGGCGTAGGCAGAAAAATGTTCGGAAGGGGTTTTTTAGAAAAATCTGCTTTGATATTATTCTCTTAGAAATCTATAAAATATTAGAAATTTTGGGACAATTTGATTCCTAAAGCACTGAGTTTTAGATAGCTTTATAGAAATTTTAAAATTATAAAAAATACTGGAAGTATTGGGAAAAGGCAAAATTAAGAAGTCGTTTTATCCGCCTCCTCTTTCTGTCCATTCGCTTTCCGTTCTATGCGTCTCTCTCGCACTACAGTAAGTTCTGTGTCCCCTTAAAAAATACAAAAATCTAGTTCCATTGTATTGAATACGCACTTAAAAACCGATTAAGTTAAGTTCAATAAATTTTTAGTTCAAACATGCACATTTTTTTTACAGTAAAATATTTTTAGTTCGGACAAAAAATTCAAGTTAACAGAAATGAACATTTTTTTTACTGAAATAAAATTTTTTAGAGCCTAATAAAATTTGTTTGTCGGAACTAAAAACTTATTTGAGTCAAATAACGACCAAACGTTTATTTGAGTCTACTCGTTGGGTTTTTAGTGCGTAAATGATAAAGTTTCGACTAATATGAACTATATATTTTTATAAATATTATTGTTAACTATAGTGACCCTTTTTCATAAGAATTTGGTCAGCACGATTTTTTAAATTTGAAAATAACGAATCTCGTCGATTTCAAAATTTGAAATCCGCGCTGAACTAACGTCTGACCTAACCTGAGCCTTACAAAAGTTTAGTTCCATTATATATCCACATTAAAAAACCGATTTAGTTTACTTTAATAAATTTTTAGTTCAGACACGAACATATTTTTTTTACAGTAAAATATTTGTAATTCGGACAAACATAAATTAGCAGAAACATAAATAATTTTTTTGACTTAAAATAAAAAATTTCAACTAATATTAACTTCACATTATTATATATATTTTTGTTAACTATACTGATCATTTTTCATAAGAATTCGATTAGTACGATTTTAGAAATTTAAAAATAACGAATTTCGTCCATTTGAAAATTTGAAATCCGCGCTGACCTAAAGTCTAACCTAACCCGAGCCTATCTATATATATATATATATATCGCTACGTGTAAAAAAAAATTTTGACAATTTACATATTAACCTCAATTTACCTTTGTTTGACTGAGTTCCACTGTTTTCAAAATAATTACAATTTATAACGAGTATTTCATTTAACAGAAATAAATGAAAATAAGTCATTTTATCGCGCGAATGAATGAAAACTAAAAAGTGATTTAGCCAATGATGCATTGTACTGGAATATCTACTTGATTTTTGAGGAATAGCATTGTTTGTGAGTATTTGATGAATTTCATCAGTTTTTATAATTCGATTGAATTGTTTATTTTTAATCTGAGGATGACAATAAATGCAATTATTCATTTTCGCCGCATTTATGCTTGCAAATTTTCGCAACTATTTCAGTTTTTAATATTTAAAAAAATTGCATTTTTTTGTTTAGTATGAATATTGATACTGGGCCTGAACGAGGAAAAATATTTTCCTGGTTCGGAAATTTAATGAGGAATTTTTTATTGAGTGGACAAGTTGTTGATAATTTATGTAAATGGTGAATGTTAGAAGTAAAATATATTTCACAGAAATTAAATCTTTCGAAAATTCGTGTGAGGTCTTAAAAAAATTTTTTTTCATTACAGAGCAATAATAATTTTTTAGATATTTTATTTAACTAGACATAAAATGAATTGTGAAACTCAAATATTACACAAATTGACGAATTTTTTAATCCAATAAAAATACACAATAATGAAAATAATCGAAATATAAGACGTACCTGAAGTTACATTTAGATAAAGGGAAACGAAAAAAAATTTATTTTTAATTTTCACCCATGATTAAAATTAAAAATAATGAGGAACGTTAAATAATAATAATTATGGATTAATTCTATCAATAGGAACGATGGAACAGTTTTTTTTACTTTTTTGTTTATTTTTAAACGTTTGGAACTTCAGAGACATAAGAAATAAAATTGATGTACGCAATATTATTGTAGCTGTCCATGGAAAATCATGATTTCGCAATAAATTATTATTCCATTATTCATAAATATTAGTAATATCATTATCAGTTCGATAATATCTCAAAATAATTTTTTCTTGGTATATTAATGTAACAAAATCTTTAAAATAAATTAAATGTATAATTTAATCTACAGTAATTAAAAATCCAGAAACTTAGAGTGTATTTTCATTTTATTTTATTCCATTTCATTTAAAATTTTCAAATGTACCTGAAGTTCCAAACGTTTATGAAATAAACACGTTTAAATAAAAATGTACTTTTTATTTCCATCTATAATCAAAATTCAAAATGATGAGAAACGTTAAATAATATTCGTTAAAATATCAATAGTTATGAATTAATTCTATTACTAGGAATGTTATAACAATTTTTTTATTTTTCCCTTTATTTTTAAACGTTTGGAACTTCAGAGACATAACATTCAAATTAACAGTTATTCTCTAACTTTGGTTTAAAAAAAAAACAGTTATTTTGTGTGTAAACGAGAACATAAAATCTTGATTTAAGAATTACAGAGGATTTTTTTAGCAATTAATAAATTATGTATTTAAAGCATAGAAAAAACATAAAACATATTTGATAAAAATAAGTATTTTTAAAATTTGTTAAACTTTTCTTCATTAGATTTTTTAAAAATTTTATAACATTAATTTCGTTACATCTCATAATGATATTAATGCATTACAAAAATATATCAATTTCCAAACTACAAAATTACTTGAATTATAAAATTTTGCAACAATAAAAACATTAAACAAAATATATTTTGACTTGAAAAGTTAAAATCTCCCCACATTTTGATCAAATAATTCTAGAAAATAGAACACATTTTTTACTCAGGATATATATTTTTATATGATTTATATATTTATATAATTTATATATTTATATAATTTATAAAAATATAGTAAATAAACAACCTTCATCAATGAATAATAATATCAAACATTATTCTTATTTATAAGTTGTTATTACAATGCTCGCAATTTTTTAAAATCTATGTAACATTCGTCACTTAAGTATAAATTTAATCTTGATTATAAATTATCAGATTTAGATAGTATTTATGTATACGTTATCAGCAATAAAAAAAACCAAAGCATTGCAACACGTATATTTAAACAAATTATATGCCAAAATATTAAATGCACAATGAACAACAAAATTTGAAAACACAGTAAAATACTGCTACCGATTTGCAAAACTAAAGAGGGTAAAACAACAAAATGCAAGAATGTGTGACGTAACACTACATCTCCCCCCCTCCATCCCTCTTAATCATGTGACGTACCATGTGCACGATCCCTTATCTGTATTGCAAAAGTCAAAATTTTGACCATGTCTGGATCATTTTGATAACAGTTGGCATGGAGGATGCTACGGGCAGCCGTTTGGCATCCGCCAAGTCCGCCAAAGAGCCTTCCATAGGCCAGTCAGCGAGCCCAAGCTCATCGCACCAGCCAGCATGCGCATCCTCTGGTCCCACCGAGCAACAGCACCAAGGAAGCAGCACCCCTCGACCGCCCTCCGGTGAAGTCAAAAATAACCTGCAGCGCATTCAACAACGCAAGCAACAAGTCTTCAATTGGCCCCAATTCCGTAAACTCATAAAATTGGCAAACTACTCCAACTGCCAAACCGAGGATTGCAAATGCAGCGGCTGGAAGAATCCCCAGCCTATCTCGAAATCTCCAAAAAATGAAGCCCAGCAACAGCAAGCCAACTCGAACTTGTTGAACAACCTCTGCAAGACGTGCAACTGCCCCTTAGGAAGCCACATCAGCCATTTGCCGAAGCACTCGGACGAGGAGCTCAACAAGCTCTTGGGTATGGTGATCGACATCGACAACATCTTCATGGGCATGCAAAGGGAAGAGGATACTGACACTAAGAAAGTGTATTACTATTTGTTCAAACTCCTGAGGAAGTCGGTTCTGCAGATGAGCAAGCCCGCAGTGGAAGGACCTTTGGGTCATCCGCCTTTCGAGAGGCCGAGCATTTCCCAGGCGGTCATGAACTTTGTCATTTTCAAGTTTGGGCATCACTCGCCGAGGGATTGGCAGGGGATGTACGACTTGGCGAAAATGTTCTTGCACTGTTTGAATTACTGGAACTTCGAGCCCCCGAGCACGATAAAGAGCGCGGTGAATGCCGAAGAGGCGCCAGCCTACAAGATAAATTACACGCGTTGGCTCGTATTTTGCCACGTGCCAGCTTTTTGCGATTCTCTGCCACATTACGACACGACCCTGGTTTTTGGCAGGACCTTGTTGCAGGCTGTTTTCAAGTCTCTGTGCAGGCAGTTGATGGACAAGTGTCACAGTGAAAGGGACAAGATGTCACATGAGAAGAGGGTTTTGGTTCTCAACCATTTTCCAAAGTAATTTGCATGTTTTACAGAACTTTTGGAATAAATCAATGAATTTTAATTAGTACATTAATCAAATTTGGAGTTAATTATAATTTATGATTATGTTTCACAAAGTGAAACTTCTTATGTTCTACCATAGAACCATACTTTTTCTTAAAAATGGTACTATGGTAGAAGAGAAGAATTTTCACAAAATGCAACTTCTTATGTCTTGCCGTAAATAGTAGGACTCTTGGGGCCAGAACCAGCTTAGGTTATCTACTCGATTCTTCTTGAAAATAAGTCGAGTTTTATTGTTTTGTTTCTGGATGATTCTTCTTTCGACGTTTCAGTTAATTGATTTCTGATAAATATTTCAAATTCGTACGATACAGCGTTTCAGGATTTTTGAAAAGATTAAGAATGTAACACAGTTTTGGTAATTTTATGGAATCTATGTTACAGAATTTATCAACATTTTCTGAAATCCTACTAATTTTAAGAATTTTTTTTTCAATGTTTTTAATTTTTCAACATTTTCAAAAATTTTGAGTATCTCCAAACGCTAAATCATTTTTTGATTTTCAATAATCTAAAAAATAATCCACAGTTTCTGTAATTTTACAGGAATTTTTGGCAATTTTGAATTTTTTCAATATTTTGTAGTTTTTTTAAGTTAAAACTTTTTTCAATTTATTAAAATTTTCAGAATTTCTCGGCAATCTCCGTACAGTAATAGTATATTATTGTGAGTTTTCACAATGCCTGGCTGGACGAAACGAAGGGTTGCAGCCCGAGGCGAAGCCGAGGGATGTAATCGTTTCGTCCAGCCAATACGATATTTTATTTGTAGCTTTCGAATAATTCACGTCCAAATATCCGATTATTCGTAAATTACAAATAAAATATATTTTATTTTGCAGAGATTTTTCAAATATTACACAGTTTTTATAGACTTACAGAATCTTCAAAATTTTTTACTATGTACGAAATCAATCAATATTTTCCAGAATTATACAGATTTAAAACATTTTTTAGTTATTTTTAATATTGAAGATTTTTAATGTTATATAACTTTGCAAAATTTTCAGCATTTTTTTATTTCTATAAAAATTTTCAAAATTGTCGACTATCTTTGTATAATATTGTATTTTCCTATTTTGACAAATTTCAAAAAAAACTACAATATTTTGGTAGTTTTACGGAATCTACGAAATTCATCAATATTTTCTGAAATCCTACAAATTATTCGAATTTTCCAGAATGGTTGACAATTTTCTAAATTTTGAATATTTTTTAAATTCCTGACGAACTCCGTACAATAAAATTTTTTTTGGTCCGTACAAATTTCATGATTTCTACCGTTTTACCGAATCTTAAAATATTCTAAAATCTACCAAATTGATCGAAACTTTCTCACATCGTACGAATTTTTCTCATTTTTCCAAATTCCGAGCACATCATCAATAATTTGAAACTCCACAAGTTTTATAAAAATTTGTTTTATAACAATTTCCCGAAAAGATCAAGAATCCCGAAAAATCCAAGAATTCCAAAAAGTTCGGGAATCAAAAAAAGTTTTAAAATCCCGAAATATTTGAGAATCCAAAAAATATCGGGAACCCCCAAGAATCTGAATCTGGTATTCCGAAAAGTTCGAAAATCTAGTGAAAGTCCAAGATTCAGAAAAGTTCAAAAAATTTTAGAGCATTCGGAAAACTCAAAAATTCGGAGTCTTTGAAAAATTAGGTGAATCGAAAAATTTAGGAATTCTGCCGAAATACGAGGTCCTGGATAAGTTATAATTTGTCAAAATTATTTAATGTTTCTATGTTATGTAGGAGTTGAAAAACATTGTGAATCCTGTAAAATTTAGGATATTGAAAGGCATTAAAACTTTGAAGAGTTGATTATTTTTGAAATAGCACAGTTGTCATTGTTTAAGCATTGATTCGTGCTAATTTTCTTATTTTTTAATTCTGAAAATGTTTGTCTTTATTGCATTCTATGCATTCTAAAATTTCCTAAGTTTTTATTTTGATATTTCGAATGAAAATTTGAATTAAAAATTCGAAAAATCACAATTAACAGTTGATTAGCAATTGTCAATAAAAAAAAAATTGAGAATTCATTAAAAACTCGAAAAATCATATTTGGAAGTTTGAAAATCCAAATATTTCCTAAGTTCTCTGTTTTTCAAAAATTTCATCATTTCAAGAATTTTCCAAGTTTTTATTCTGAATTTTAAATTTACATCGAAATTCAAAATTTTCAAAATAAATATCGGAAATGAATTAATAATAAAAAACTGGAGAAAATCATAAATTAATCAAAAATTTTCATCAACTTAAATGTTATATAAATCTTTTGAATTTTCAAAATCGTTGAAAATTATTGACAAATTTAATATACTTCAGATTGAAAATATCTTGAAACTATAAAAAAATGTTAATTCACGAAAATTTTTTCAACTCTTTATGAATGTTAAATATTTCAAAATGTTCTAGAAGGCATTAAAACTTTGAAGAGTTAATTATTTTTGAGATAGCATAGCTGTCATTTTTTAAACATTGACTCGTGCTAATTTTCTTTTTTTTTTTTTTAATTTTGAAAATCTTCGTCTTCAGTGCATTCTATTCAATCTAAAATTTCCCAAGTTTTTGTTTTGATATTTCGAATGAAAGTTTGAATTAAAAATTTGGAAAATCATAATTAACAGTTGATTATCAATTGTTAATAAAAAAAATTGAGAATTCATTAAAAATTCGAAAAATCATATTTGAAAGTTTTAAAATCCAAATATTTCAAAAAAGCTGTTTTTCGGAGATTTCATCATTTCAAAAATATTCCAAGTTTTTATTCTGAATTTTAAATTAACATCGAAATTCAAAATTTTCAAAATAAAAATTGGAAATGAATTAATAATAAAAAATTGGAGAAAATTATAAATTTATCTAAAATTTTCATGAATTTTAATGTTCTATAAATCTTTCGAAATTTTAAAATCGTTAAAAATGACTGAAAAATTTAATGTACTTCGGATTGAAAATATTTTGAAACTATGAAAATTTTTCAATTCATAAAAATTTTTCTAACTTTTTATGAATGTTAAGAATTTCAAAATGTTCTAAAAGGCATTAAAACTTTGAAGAGTTAATTATTTTCGAGATAGCACAGTTGTCATTGTTTAAACATTGATTCGTGCTAATTTTCTTATTTTCTAATTTTGAAAATCTTTGTCTTGATTGCAATCTAAAATTTCCTAAATTTTGATATTTCGAATGGAAATTTGAATTAAAAATTTGAAAAATCACAATTAACAGTAAAATAAAAACATTGAGAATTCATTAAAAATTCGAAAAATCATATTCAGAAGTTTTAAAATCCAAATATTTCAAAAGTTCTCTGTTTTTCAAAAATTTCATCATTTCAAGAATTTTCCAAATTTTTATTCTAAATTTTGAATATACATTGAAATTTAAAATTCAGGGAACGGGTAAAGTAATCGGTCGAGCGCGTGACCCCTCGCAGCCAGTAGGAAGAATGGTTAGAGAAACAGCATGAAAGCGCGAGGATTAGATTCGGATCAATCGGCGGGTCGAATTTTTC
>JAPYZL010122835.1:0-13199 GCA_030522825.1 Platygaster orseoliae
AAGAATTCCGTTTTTTATAAAGTCGACCTTATAAAATTTGTATAAAAAAAACAAAATTCGAGGTTATCGCGCGAGAAATCTGCCTTGCCGTCTGTACATACCTGTACATGGTATTTTGATTTTTTTTTTTGTATTTCAATTCCAACGTAACTAATATTCGTTTAGTTTCCAATTCATTTCTATTGTAAACTGAATTTTATTTGCCGGTATGAAATTATTCAAATTCAACATCATTCAAATTTCCCGCGTGCGCCAACTGAACGCGCAGTTAAATCTTTCCGACAATTATTGTCACGTTATTTCGATTTCACTCCCTCGAGCAGAGAAGTTTCGCTTCGAAAATACTACGAAACACTACAAAATCTTATTCACACTTTGAAATGTACGAAAATATAATAAAATTGTAAGATACGAAATCTAGGTAGATATAATTTTTCCAGACATTTTTGAAAATACTAAAAATTTGTTGAAATTAGAATTCTAGAACATCAAAATCTAGAAATCTATATAACTATCCACAAATAAATTGTAAATCTATCTACATACAAAAATTTCTTAATTGTTGTAAATTTTAGTATTTTAGCATCGAATTCTGGAAATTTGTTAAGTGAATCATAGAATTCCAAGAAATCTAAAAAAATACCAAAAAAATAGGACAAAATTGTATGAATAACATAAAATAAAGAGATTTAACAAATTCCTAAAACACTTCTAAAATATATTTCTTTTGGTATTCTATGATTTTTAGTTTTTGACGATCTGGTTTCAATGGTAAGATTTTTTAATTTTACGAATTTTGGATTTCGAAGTTACATAAATTTTGTAGTCTATAATCGAACATTTTTCATATAATAATCAAACTCGATTTTGTCTTTTTCTAATACTTCAAGTATTTTTCATATTTTCTCATTATTTATACAATTTAAAGGGATTTCATATATTGTGAATTTATATATCGCTTTCTGAAATTCAATGCTCCAAAAATGAAAGTGTCCTAAATTTTTTCATATTTTAATAGATTTTTAAGAAAATAATATCGAGACAGCTTTTTTCAAAAAACCTCCCCCAAACATTTTTCCTGCCTCCATCCTTAATTTTATTGAAATCATATGATCACAAGAATCTAGAATTTCATAAAGATTTAAATCTTAAAATACTAATTCATTTTTCTTACAAATCAAGAGTACTCATTTTCAGGCTTCAAATAAGTATAAGAGTATTGCCAGTAAGCTTTGACATTTGAAAATTTTCGAAGTCATGCCACTAATAATTTTGATTAATTCAATACTAAACTAAGTCATTCATGAATCGAGTTTTATTGTAAATAGTAAATAAATATTTCCGGATTTTCCGTACATATTTCGGCCAGTCCTGGTTCTGACGCATGAAAATAATTAAGAACCAAAATGAAGACACAGTAAATTGTTAGTAGTTTCAATTACTAATGAATGAAATGTTAAGAGATTGATATTGGGTAATGAAAAAATTGTAATTCCTGATAAGGATCCAATAACGTGACCGAAAGCTCGGATAATGTAATTGGGTAAATATTACTTTTCCCTAATTATTTATATAATCCCTAACTTATCTAAGTTCAAATTAATGACATACATCGAGCTGCCTCACAAGAATTTTCCAAATAGTGCCGAAAATTTTATTTAAATATTAACCTTTGAACTTCTGAACAAAAATTACTTTTATAACTTGATCGAATCCCTTTTTTACATAGTAGAGGATCAATTTTTTGTCCTGCTATTGCCTAATGGAAAGCAGGGCTGTTTCGGCAAACTGATTGGGGTAAGTTCCCGAAAAACTATCTTAAGATAAATGTGTTTTGTGTGCTATACAGTTTTGGTGAATGGATAGGTGTAGGTACAATTGGACCAGGTTTGAATGGTTTTCCGATGTTTTCTGATACAAGTTTAGGTGATTGCAAGCTTTTTCAGAAAAAGAAAATGTTCTAATTGGTAGGTAAAAAGCTTGAACTTTTCTAAATTTTTTTACAGTCAATAAGTTATTATAACTTTATTTAAAAAACTGTTTATTATTACTATGGATGTTGACATTCATTTTAGTCTTTATTACCTATTTTTTCACTTGTTTTCCTTTGTCAACTCTTTGAATTTCATTTAAAATTTACAATTTTCAAGTATCTGCAATTTTTAAATTTGCATAATAATTTCAGTTTTACATTTTGAAATTCTAATTTTATTGCTTCAACTAAAATTTTTCAATTCCGTTATTGAAGATATTAACAATGTTAAAACTGAAATAATTATGAAATTCACTGTTTCGTAATATTATAATTATGTCATTCGACGATTTTGATGCTTTTCGACTTGAAAATTTTTCAGTCCTAAATATATTCAAATTTTTGTGATTTATGAATAATAAGGGTTTTTTTGAGTTCAGCAAGTGAAGAATTTTTATAGAACAAAACTCCTATTGTTTTTAATTTTTTGTTAATTTTTGCATATACAACACATTAATGACAACATTTAAATATTTTAATTTCACCAAAAATAGCAATCGTTATTACTTCAAAACCTATTCCACAATTTTTGTACAATAGGAAAGTCGCATTATGTTTACTCACATTTTAAGCTCTATTCAATAATTATTGAACACAACCTTTATATTTCAAATTCTTCAAAACGTATATGAGTTATTCATAAATAAATATACCTTAATCTACTATAAAATTATAACTACACATATAATTCAAAAATCGAAAAAATATTATATTTTACATGTAAACGCAAGAAAACATTTTTCGAGTAATTCCGTCATCTTAAAATCATATACATGGACTTTTTTACTGTAAAAATATACAAACATCATATTTAGAGTAATTTTCATTTATTTAGAAAATTTCAGTATAGATGACATTCATTTTTACAAAACTAAAAATGGTAACTGAATAAGATTTGGCTGTTGAAGTAGAGTAAATCGTGATTAGGTCAGACATGAACGAATATCATAATAGAAAATCTTAAATACTGTCAGCTACGAGTTGTTAAAAGAAAAAGAAAATTTAACTATAAAAAAAAATTTTTTACAATATTATTGAAAAAAACTATATGTTGCGATACTGTATAGAAATACTTAATAAAACGAGTCAGAAGGAGCAAGATTTTGTTATCAATAAGAATTAGGATTTCTGATTTGAGTCTTCTATCTCTTAATACATTGCCATGTTTTTAATAATAAGTGATTTTCAAGGCAAATAAAATCAACAACAGCATAAAGAAACAATAGTTAATCGACTTGGAAAATAAATAAAATTTTGTTTTTTTTTTAAATTATGTCATTCAAATTTTTATCAATACCTGACAACAAAATCTTGTAAGTATTCAAATAACCATCTAGTGACTATTGAAAAATTTTTTTTAGAAGTTTAAGTGTAACCAATGATAATCTAAATCCTTATTATCACTAAAATTGAAAACCCTTTTGTCAATCATACTTAATGACTCCAAAAACTCGAAATCACCCCCATAAAGTACAGAACTCTTTTTCAAAAGCCTCTTATACACCTAAATTACAAAAAACTGCGGGCTTAACGAGTTTTCCATCTTCAAACGCGAGATCCCCGGAGTGTCTTTGAAAACTCGAGCGCGCTTTTCACGTCATTGTCCTTTCCAGGGCGGAGAAAACGCAGAAAAACACATTTCACCGGGCCGTGAAAACGCGAGGTGAGATTGAAGGGAAATAAAAACGTGCTCGCGAAAGAAAGTTATCGCGTGAAACGATCGATTTCGAGGCCATCGATATTTCATTGCCTCAATCGAATTCGTAACGATGCGCATAAAAGCTCTTTGTATCGAAATTATGCGGGGAGGCCACTTTGTATCCCTTGCCAGGACGACCGCGTAATACGGGTCAAGAGGCGTTTCGTGCTTTCGGCTCTTGAAGGGTCAAACTGCCAAGATCGAAATACGCGATTAGGAAAAAACTTATTCATGAGTTCTTTGCCTCGCGCGTGCATTTCACCGGGAATTTCGATCGCGCTCTCTGAGATTGAGTGAGAAGAATTTCAGTTGTTTAAATTTTGTTGTTAGACCACAATGTTATAATACGTCATAGACATAAATGATTCAAGAATAAAAAAATTGAATTGTTCAAGACAATTTTACATGAATCGCAATATTGTCTACAATAATTTTTAGTTAGATGAAACTATTTTAAAAAATGAAAAACTACTGCTGTTACATGAAATTTCGTTTATCACAATCAATAGTACGTCAAAATATTTTTAAGTTTTCCTGAATCATTGAAAATTATTAGAATAAACTACAAGTTTAATTAACTTCGTGGAAATATAATGTATTCTCGCAATGAAAGCCACCTCTGTTCTATGGTATCGATGCTTCTGTTTATTGATAATTGAACAGGCAAAATCACTGTTATATTCAAGCCAAATCGATTTCTCTCACGAATCTTAGCCCAAAACCGAAGCTTCGCCTCGAGATTCATGAATTCCTAAGCTCATGATTCATTTAAAATAACTCCTGAATCTTACCGAAGATTCGAAGGCAGCGAGCACAAGTTTTCGTCAACTTATGATTGAAGTTGTCCCATTTAATCGCTCACTGCCTGATTTTATTCCAGATAACGAAGGTTTCGAACCTCGATTCGCGATTCAGAACATCAAAACGTTCGAAATTTTTATAAAATAACTGACTTACAAATGTTTTGATGGTTACGACTTTCTCTGAGGAAAAGTTTTGTAGACTATTTGGGGTCACTGAGTACGAAAATATCAATGATATATTTTTCAAAAGAACTTTATTAACTCAAAATCTATATCATTCAAAAGGTATACTTATTAGCTTTACCGTGATATACTGCTTTTTTAGATTAGAATTGTAGCTTTTAAGTTACAGTTACTGAAAGTAAAAAAAGGGCATTTTTCAAAATAAGTAATTATTTTTTAGTAATTGTTTTCAAATTTGTGTATAAAACACTTTTTTTGCAAAGTAGATTTTTCATAGAAAGTAGTAATTCACCGAAATTGGAAGTGAACAGAAAATAGTTTAAATCAATTATACGTATTTGTTGAGTTATAAAAAAAAGTTATAGAAAAAATTTCAGTAGAAACTCATATTTCTTCAGGTACAAATGATTGCTCTGCAAATCAACTTGTCTTGAGTCATTTTTTTCAAGATTGTGTGTACATGAATTTTTTTTAAACTTGAATTTTTCCAGGGATGCATATTCACAAGCAAAAGAAATAATATATCATACATAAATGAAATAATGTATCATGTTATTATACATGAAGGATATTTTGATGATTGAAGTCATTTGTTTTTATATTTTTCTAATAAATGCTCAAAAATACTAGAAAACTAATGAACATACAAGTATCTATAACTTCTAAATTTATTTCAACTTTGATCATCATCATTGTGTGTTATTCAAACAATATATAACCTTATAGTTCTAGTTTTATTGATAAATAATTGTTCATCGAGTGTACTTAAAGTGTTCATCTCCTCATTTCCCGTTGCGATTGAAAAAAAAAGAAACTCATGAAAATTCTTTCATTCTAGAAATCTCTTATTTAATAAAGATTTATGAAAAACACAAATCTTCATAAGAATTTCGCTCTTTACAAGGTGTTCTTTGGAAAATATGAACAGTTTTTCGACTCTTTTAAAGCGGAGTGATATAATTTATTAAAGGACTGAATTCCCAACGAAGTTTTTCGTATGATTTTATTAAAAAGTTGCAGTCATTTTATAAAATTACAGGAATTCTGCACATTTTTCTGAGAAACGAAATTTCCATAAATAAATTTGATTATGAATAACCGAGTGTTACAATTTCGTTTCGCAAAATAAAAAGTTTTACACTAAGAAAATCACGTTATTAACTGTAAAATTTTCACATCTAAAAATCATTATCGTGGAATACTGATAAATTTGAAATATTGAATTATTGGTTCCAACAACTATTCATGTAGTAAAATATGAGCCCACCAAAGTTTTGGCTACTACAACCAAGACTTTAGGTATGATAACCAAATAATCGGTCATTGCAACCTAAGTATTAGTCATAAAAATTGAGCATTAGTTGCTATAACACAAGTTTTGGTTGTCATAACCAAAGTTTTCGTTGTAATACCAAAAAGTTTGGTGAGTCCATATTTTACTAAATCAATAGTTGCTGTAACCAAACTATTTTTCTCCGTGTATAAATTGATCAAATCAATCAAAATTACAACGCAAGTTTCTTCTCAATATTTAAACAATTAAATTAAACATATATTTTTCTTTTCAGTAACTCGAAAAATATGTTCTTCGGTCATACTGCGCCGCGAAATTCCGCGAAACGCATGAAACGAAATGACACAATTACGTCAAACCGAATCAACGTATCCGTGAAAAAAGCAAAAGGCAAGTTCTAATCAGCGCAAACGATCCGTTCGGAAATTACAAAAGAAGCGTTAATAATCACGCAATAAATAACGCATTCGTGTTTAATTAAAAACCGGCGCCTCGGAAATAACGCGTACTCGATGTTTACACCTTTGTGCCGATGTGTTTTTTATCTAACTTTCCTACCTGAGAGCCGATAACGAGCTTTTTCCTTTATATTTTTTTTTACTGTAACTGCTTTTCACGTTTAATGCAACATTTTAAATCGAAAAAGGGATTATCAATAATCCTTTTCCATCTCGCTCACTCCAACTCAATACAACAGAAAAAAAATTCAAATTAGAATTCCGACATGTTTAGAGGATACTTTTTTCATGGGAAACGTTTAGAAACTTAAAAGGACACGAACTGAGAATTGACTGTATTTTTTAATTATATAAAAAACATATAGTCAACTGTAACTTAACCTAACCTTACATAAATCAAGCTTTAGCCACTTGTCAGGACTAAACTCTGAAAGATATTTAAAATGAACATCGTGAAGAAATAAAACCTTAACTGTACGTTGAGAACAAATATTTTCTATGTCATATCACATACTCATTATTACTGTGTCAAAATATAATTATAAAGAATGACGTATAACCTAAAAGTTTATAATAAAATTTTCCTGCATTTAAAAAAATCGATCATTGTTATACTATAATAAATGAAAATATTGTTTAATAATGCATTGATTAATTAAACATTTGGTTTAGAAATTTTTTTATTTTAGGTCTGTTTTTATGGGACATCTATTATTGTACTTTTTACAATAAGAATCAACTTTTCAATGCCAAAAAAAATATCCCCAGAAAATTCTCAAGAATATTCTGGGAATATTTTTGAGAATATTCCTGTATATTCTTAGAGTATTAAAATCAGTAGGGTTCACATCTGACTCTTCGAAATCTGCAAAAATTTATTTACATTTTATTCGTCAGTCTGTTTTGAAAAAAAAAATATAAATTTTTATTATTCCATGAGTTTTATAAATAACAGTGTAAAAGTAACATTTTCTAATTATGTACACTTGCGCGTTTCTCATAAATTATTTTTTCAAATCATTTTATGAAATCTTGATTCTAAAACATTTAAAATTTATTAAATTTTTCATTTTGACAGATACTGTTGTACATCTTACTGAATGTAATACAATATTTGTTTTATAATTCATTTTATAATAATATTTATGTGTCAACATTACACCGAATAGACGTTTGTTTTCACATTTGGTTAGATAAATGGCTAGATTTGTCTGTTTTCCAAAACTTATATCACACATTTACTGTCAATAAAAAGAACATACACAAATTTAAAATTTCTCAAATTTTCATGAGTAATAGTGAAGTCCTAGTGTATTTCCAAGAAAATGAAGAAACATTTCACTGTATGTAAGGTTTTTTTAACGATATTTTTCCATACATACTGAAATGTTACACCGAGGAAAAAATATTGTAATTATTACAATACTGTATAATAAATAGGAATCACTCAGACATACTGTACTTTTTGCTAGATAATATAGTAATTTTTGCAACACCATGTTGTAAATATTGTCGAATAATACAGTAGTAATAAATATATTTTGTTGTAAGAATTCCTTTACATATTTCATTTTTTACTATACAGCTCGTACTTTTTCAATATTATGTTGTAATCCTTACTAACTAAGATTTCAAGAAATGCCATACAGTTTATCAAATATACATATAAATAAGCATACTTATACAGTAATCACTGTCAGTGACTATAGTTCATGACATAAACTGAATGATAAAATAAGATACAATATTGGAAAAATTCGAAAATGTATGGTAAATTTTATTATATACAATGGATTTTCACCATGCATATTTGTACATGTACAATATTTTCTCTTTGTACATGAAATATCATATTTTACAAGCTGACAAACAAGTAATAAAAATTAAAATATTATATGACATGTTCCAGTAAATACAGATATTAGATTCTTTGTATTAGTAAAGTAAAAATTACAGTTCGTATAGTACGATTTACATATGTTACTTTTAAAATTTCCAAAATGATATTGTAAAAACTGTCATACACATTGTAATTTATACAATATGACGATTTCACAGTACAATATTGTAACAAATAAGAAAATATTATAAAAAGTACAGTAATATTATACTTTTTACAATATATTTGACAAAAAGTGCACGATTTTTTTCTCAGTATACTCTATATTTTCAATAAGATAGTACCTAGTTCACGAAAGCACTAAAACATTACTATTTAAACTGTAGTGTTAAAACCCTTAAAGATCTTCGACTGTATTCAAAGCGAGAAGACTGTATTCAAAGAGAGACATGCCTTTTCAAACGTTGTTTAAGGCTTTTTAAAAACCAATCAAATCCGCAGAATAATTTTTAAAAACTCAGATAAATCTTCCTTTTGGAGCTTGCTGTTCAAATACAACTGCACTTGCGAAAAAACGTACACGCCCAATCACTGCAAATCTCCACCACGTCAAAACACCGAGGCATTCATTTATCGGGGAAACGAGAGCTTTTTGGGAGCAAGGTCAGCGCGCTTTATGCCGGGACGGGAATAAACCGAAAAACCGTATTTCATGGTCCCCTTCATAAATTGCTCGCCCGCAAAATCGGCGGATTATAACGTGTCAATACGATTGTGTAAATCAGCCCGCGAACGAAAACGATTTCTCGCCGTTTATCCAATTAAGATCTATTTTCAGAAGGCAAGTTTACACCCGGGATTCGCGAGAAGGGCGGATTTCGCCAGCTTGTCAGCAGTATTTCGAATGCCGGATTAATCTGTCCCTATGAATTAATCACTTCCAACCTGGGTTTTGACACTCCGCTTACACTTAAGTCTGAGATTATGTTTTCGTTAAACTTAACCAGTTCAGAGCCTTTTCAGAAATGGTAGGGAACGGTATTTATTGAGCATAAATTTTTTGTGCATTGTTAACTTTTTGCATAGATTAATTGTACATACAGATTTTTGTGCAAATTGAAATTATAGCTTGCTCTTCATATACAAGAAAATAGTTGCAACAATTGATGAAAAATCTTAATTGTGTCCTAAGTCAATTTGGTTTTTATAAAAAATGACGAAATTCTTTTCAAAATCGGAAATTTCTTATAAGAATAATGTTTTTTATAAAGTCAACTTCAAAAAATTCTTATAACAGAAATTTCCTTATAAACTGACCTTATAAAAAGCAGTTACACTTTCATAAAAAATTTCCAAATCTTATAAAAAAAATTATTATAATTTGGAATATTATAATTTATTGAATATTTAAACATAACGTATTTCACAAAATCATACTTTAAAAAAAACGTTTTCAAAGAATATTAACATTAAAAACGAAAAATAAAACAAACTCTGAAAATAAAAAATACAAGTAACCTGAAAAATTTAGAAACAAATTTTTTTTAGAAGCTGTTTAAATAGAAAAGTTTTTTTTTGAAACAAATTTTTCCATAAATTTTATACAAAAATTATTTTTAAATAGAAATTGTTTTTAAAAAATTTCTACAGTAAGTAGAATTTTATAAGAAAAACTTTTCTTAAAAGGTTTTTATAATGTTACTATTTTAAAAAAGTTTTTCTTATATGTTTTTATAAGAATCGAAATCACTAGGGGTACAGATCAGCAACACAAGCAAGTATTAGTCTTACTTCTAAATATTTTTGACTTACTTTTTTTATAATTATAAATAAATTATCATGATATTATCATTATTAATAATTACATTCTTAAGAAACATTTGTAAACTTTAGGTTGCTAATTACGAATTAATATTATATAATTCTGAACAAAGATATAGTTTTTTCATAAATGTAAATAATTATAATATGCACAATGAACCACTGCACAAAAATCTGTATGCACTATGAATATATACACAATGTTAACAATGCACAAAAAATTTATGCACAATAGATACCCTCCCAATGGCAGACATGTTGAATTTGGGATGAAAGTTAACACTTTTCATGTATCATTCAGTTACAGTATATTTTCTTAAGAAATACTTCGAGTACAAGGAACTCTCGATGAAAGTATGTAGAAACAGTGAAATCTTGATAACAGTGCTTTCAATATAAATACTTTAGTCTCAGTTGCAACTCTCGGCTGATGTTTTTTAAGTATATTATGAAGTTTTTTGTTTATCCCATATTTTAAATGTTAATTAACATGAGTTAACTATGTAAAGAAGAAGAATTCGAGTTTCAAAAACTTCTCCAACAATTAATACGAATTTTTATTTTCCCTTTTTTTTTAACAAATAATACATAATTATTTCGATTTCAAGATAGAAATAAATGAAAATTCTTCAAAATCATTGTACATTTTTATGTGTTTCGAGAATCGATTTTAAAAGAATATTAAGCCAACTTCTATCTTTTGCAGAAAAAACTACAATAAACCTTGATCTAGAAATCCAAGTTTCAAGGAATGGTATCATCGACTTTACAGGTAATGTCATAAAATGAAATTAACATCACTTAGGTGTAATTAAGACAACGATACATGCAATTTTCAATTTATTAATGAACTAACTCTGCATTCTCTTTCATTATCAGTCAATTATTTGCATATAGTTTTAAAATAGTCTGACAATAGAGTACTTGAAAAATTTCGAGTTCTGTACAAGATTATAAAGTCGAGGAAATCGGAAGTTTGAATTCACAGCTCCAATTTCACTAAAATTGTACAGCAGTCAAAATCTGTTTTGATATTATTTGAAACTTTCATCTCGATACTGAATTTTATGTTACCTTAATAACTGCATAACAAGAGTAACGCTACCTTTACATTTCGTACACGTTTAAACTCCAGGATTAAATTTTCAATGAAATTCTGTTACAGAGTTTCCTCGAATACATTCAATGAAAATATACTGTTCCATGAAAAATTACCTAAAGTTTTGAACAACTTGCTGAATCTGTTCCTGCAAAACTGTAGTAATTTAATCAAAAATAAAAACAATATAACTCTACATTGAATTGATTTAATTTAATGTTATGATTGTAACTTTTTATTTGACTCCTTTTTGAGAAAAAAACTAAAACTACATCAAGCTAACGATGAATTCTTATTATAAGTAACGAGCAAAAAAACTTTTCACTCCGAGATTGTCTCGCAATATACCTTCTCTTTCGTTCATTATCCCTTTGCTAGAAATTCTCGACGAGTTTCTACACATATTAAGAACAAAGTTCCAATGCCTTTTCCTCGATAATTATTCCAATTACATACTTTTTCATCTATATTTCCTTTCTTCAACTCACCATTGTTCGAAAAATATAGGAATCAGTAGAAATGTTGGTATTTCACAATCTTTTTTAAAGTGGTTCGTCCTTCAGTTCTATATAACGAATAAAAAGCTTTTTTGAATAGGCTGAATTATCTTTTTTTGCTTCATCGTCGCTCTTTCAACAGGTAATGCACGCAAAATAATGGTAGAGGCAAAGTTTCGTGAATTATAAATCTACTTAGAATTTCACTGAGACTTGGTGTAAACCCTTTAACGCTTAATGGAAGTGCACTTCTTCAAGTGAGATTGACTTTTAACAGCAAGCAAATTCCATTTTGCCATAAAGATTCGTGAACATTTCATGATTTATTCAAAATGTTTAGGTAACAATGGAATATTAATTTACTTCCTTGTTTTATCATATTATTAAACTTTAGATTTTTTGTATTTTCTGTCCCGCTACTTTATAATTCTTACTTTTCCACCTAGCTCAAAATTGGTATAATTTTTTTATAAAGCATTCACAACACATCCCCTATCAAACCTGATTTTTCACTACGCCACTGCACAATTTTCCGAATAATAGCAGTAAAAGTGGCGGAAAAATAAAAGAAAATATCAATTTTCGCAGTGCGATTTCATCGTTTCAAAAAAAAACTTGGGCAGATAGAAATCCCTGATAATCGGCCCTGATTTGCCTCGAATCGAGTCGCGTGCGGGTGTTTGACCGTAAAACGCGGTCGCTCGCGTGCCGCGTTTTCCCTTCTGCGCTTTCGTCAAAAGTGACCCGCAGAAAGTGCACTTGCGATTGCAGGGAATAGTTTGTTCCTCGATTCTCGAGATTTTCATTCCTCGAGATTTTCATAATAATTAACTCTGAGATTTTTATTGAACTGTGTTTAATTATGGAAATGATAAGTGATTTAAAACTTTCATTTTTAATATTTTCTATTTCTTACGAACTTTGTTAAAAACAAATTCAAATACAAATATCAAACAATGTTCATCTGTAGAGCGACTTCCATTTTTTTTTTTTTTTTAATTGTACAAATGTTGGGAAATATTTTCTGAAACAAAATACTTGAAAATGATGTAAGTTATATTTGTTCATGTAAAATATGCACTATTGGTCCAAAAAGGACTCGAAATGAGAGTAAATACGTGGAAAATTAGACTGGGAAATCAAAAAATAAAAAATTTATTATATTGTCGAAGGACTAGGTTCTAAGTAATAAAATCTATATTAAACAAACTTTTAAAGTTATAAAGTTTCTTCAGTTTCTAGAATTTTTATTGAGAATGTCATGTTTCGTGTTCGTTTCATATTTACTGGATCTGACACTGGAATGTCATACAATTTTTCTGAATTTCAAACGTCTTTCGCAAAATAAACATTTAAAGATGTGTAGATTTTGAACTGATCTCTCGGAGCTATTTTTCCAACGTCTTTATTTATTTTCCATCAATATTTCAACCCACAATCGGGTCCTCTTCAGGATCTTTAATTTAAAAAAAC
>JAPYZL010122838.1:0-16942 GCA_030522825.1 Platygaster orseoliae
AGATTTGGTCCAGGCATGGTCTAGAAAATTGGGATATTTTTCAAATATTGCAAAAAATGATGCTTATAACTTATTTATTATTTCAATCATAAAATATTGGGCTACCAATAGTATTAATTGAAATTTCATAAAAAAAAAAAAAAAAAGGGACATCGACCGGGATTGAGAACCTAGGTTGCCGGGGTAAGAAGTGGACTCTTCACCGTTGAGCCACTCAATCACACAAGTTATTGTATTTTAAAATCCTACAAGTCCACGGAGATTTTGTTAACACATTATTAAAAAATATTTGTTGAAAGTTGAACTCGTTGAACTCGAAAAGTTGAAATCAAAAAAATAGTATCATCCAGAAAATTAAATTAGTCTAAGTCCAGAGCCCAGAACCTGGATCAAAACTGGGGTATTTCTACTTCCGCATTCAAGTGAAGATCTGGCCCACGCCCTCTCTGGACCAATTCTGGACCACGATTCTGGTATCTAGGAACTGGGGCTGATCTGGTCCCCAGGCTTGGTTTTCTGGGCTTATGCTATAGAAATGAATGTTATATTGGTCGAGCGTATTTGTAGTCCGTGATTTTTGTAAAACAATTATCCAACGGAATTGTGATAATTCTCGTGAAATTTTTCATTATTTCTGCCGAGTTTGTATGAATTTTAATATATTTCGCTATTTTGATGAATTTTCGCTGGACTTTAAGTTTTTTATGCTCACAAGTTACAATTTTTTCTGCGCGGTAGTGATATTCTAAGAATGATAGAATAAAAATTGGAATATTCCGATTCACAGGTAAAAAAGTGTAATATGAATTTTTCATTATTTTTCCAAAAAACAATAAAAAGCATATATATCTTGTAGGAAAAAATTGAAAGTGATTCGTGTAAACAACTAATTGAAGCAACATAATTTTACACAAACGATATCAAATCTCACTCAGCAACTTAAAAAACCATGAAAAGGAAATACATAATATGGTAGAAAAATTTTGCAATAATTTGTTTAATAAATTATTCAATTATTCAAATTTTTAAAAAAATATGTTCAATTTTCACTCAGCAACATGAATAACAATTAAAAATATGAAGTTATTGTAGAAAACATAATTTTCAATAAATTGTTAGAATAAATTAATTGAAAAAAAAAACAATGTCAAATCTTTACTTAGCCCACCAAAAAACCTTCCAAAAGACATATACCTTGCAAAAAAAATGTTCGCAAAAATTAATTCAAGTAAGTTGTTCAAATAAATCAATTTGAAAATTTCAATGTCAAATCCTTACTCATTCGCCCAAGAAATCATAAACAAGAAAAATATCTTGCAAAAAGAAGTTTTTGCAATTATATCTTAAAAAAGATCATTTTCATAAACAAATTTTACAAAACCAATGTTAAATACTTGTTTAGTATCTCAATCAACAATAAAAAATCATGTGAATTTCATAGAAACAGATAATCGCGACAATGTGTTTAAATGCATTGTTAGAGGTCGTCCACAAAAGACGTTCGAAATTATCTAAAAAGAGACACAAATATCATTTTAAGTTGGCGACAAAGAGACAGAACTCTTAAAAATGCGGACGTCTTTTATGGACGCCCCCTTACAACAAATATCGTTTCTTAAGGGTTACCCCTACTTGTAGCGCAAAAAAAGCCCATTTTTCATGTATTTTTTTCAAAGAAAACTACTAAACTTATGTAATCGATCAATATATCATTTTAAAGAACACATCTTGAAGTACTTTGAGTAATTTTTTTATTAAAAAATATGGAATTGTTTAGTGGCAAATGGCCGTCAAAGAAATAATGTTTTTTAAAAATACGGTTTGCGGTGAAGCGGATCATCTGAAACAGAAAATGTGGATTGATTTAGTAAAATATAAGAATAAACTAGTCTTTGATCGTAGGATTTGAAAAAATATTCATTTTTCACAAAATGGCGGACAGTAAAAATTAATTGTTGATATTTAAAAATAAGAAAAAACTTAACCAGTGTCCGCCATTTTGTGAAAAATGAATATTTTTTCAAATCCTACGATTAAAGACTAGTTTATAATTATATTTGACTAAATCAATCCACATTTTCTGTTTCAGATGATCCGCTTCACCGCAATGTTGGTCACCGCAAACCGTATCTTTAAAAACATTATTTCTTTGACGGCCATTTGCCGCTAAACAATTCCATATTTTTCAATAAACAAATTTCTAAAAGTACTTCAAGATGTGTTCTTTAAAATGATATATTGATCGATTAGAAAAGTTTAGTAGTTTTCTTTGAAAAAATTCATGAAAAATGGGCTTTTTGTAGTTTTCTTTGAAAAAATTCATGAAAAATGGGCTTTTTTTTGCGCTACAAGTAGGGGTAATCCCTTAAAATAATGGACATTTGTTGCTTAACAAACTTAACAACCAGAAAACGCACTTTATTCTTGTAAAAACGGAAACAAAATGGAAGATAAAACATTAAGGCGTGTACAAACACCGGAATATTTTTTATTAATTTCAGTATTTTTTATATTTTCTCATTTACCCAACTTGAAGAGTTTTCTAATATTATAAATATATATTTATAATATAGCTTTCTGAAATTCGATGCTCTAGACTTCAAAATTTTCTAAGAATTTTATTATTTTACAGATTATTTAGAAAATAATAACTAGACAGTTTTTTTCGAAAAACCCCTTTTGAACATTTTTTCTGCCTACGCCCTGATAATGAATATTTTACTGTTTTTTATGAATTCGTTAAAGTTGATGGTCTGTTAATTTTTTTTTTTTATACTTTTAACGCTTTTGACAGGTTTTTTAGTGTCAGTTTACAACATTTTTTGTGTGTGTTTTAAAACAAAATTACATAGCTTTTCATCAAATTTAGCCCGAAATTTCGAATTTTTGCTTATACTAACCATTCACCAACTCCAATATTCTATTCTTATGTTAATAAATTGAATAATTACATTTTAAAATATTTATAGATTATCTAATATAAATCTTGAGTTTAGAATTGAATTACCTAAAAACCTCCTTTATTCTGTGAGAATTAAAAACAGCACGAGCTATTAATAAAAGAAATAATTAGAAGAACGTCAATAAAAAAAAAGGTTAAAAATAATTAAATCCTCTATAAAATATATTATTCAACCATTTTGTAGATATGATAAAAATTTTTGATATCGAAAATTTCAATGATTTTAGAAATGAATGTAAAATATCCAAAAACCTCCTCGAATTCCGTGAAAACCCAAAACAGCACGACCCACTAAATTTTCCATTTATTCTCTCATCCTCTGATGCACCTAATACATATTCCAAATCCGAGAATTCGATGCTAATGACTTTCTCGAGCTCGTTGTCTCGTCGTACAGAAGAAGCCCACGCGAAAATAGCTTGTTCACAATGGAAACTTGACTTTGCAAGTGGTGTATCAACGGAAGTTGCGAACCAATCGACTACACCAAAGGGCACCTCAGCCGAATGCCTTCGTTCAACAAAAATAGTTACTGGAGCGAGTGGTCTCTTTGGGGAAAATGCTCGCTTTCCTGCGGAGTCGGCGTACAATTTCGTGTACGAAAGTGCATTAAATCATCGTAAGTACGTTTTCAGAGACTTCACGTCACGTATCAATTCCCTATCGCTACTTTTTCCCTTTTTCACGTAATCGAATTTCAGGTACGCTTACAGGAAAAACCGTTGTCAAGGAGTCAGTGAGGATTTCCGGCTCTGTCATCAGGCAAAATGTCCTCTAAAACGCGACATTCGAGCTGAACAATGTTCCAAAGTTCGTGGATTTATATCATATTTTCATATAAAGTTACTTATGAAATTCTAAGACGAATTTCTCTTTGCCACTTTTCAGAAAACTCAAAAACGAAAAAGATATTTGAGTTTCAAATTTAACCAATGAAAATGTTTTTCCAAGGAGTGAGGATAAAAATTACAAAACAAAATGGATCGAAAATTTTTCCATGTTTTTCTGAGTCGAAAAGTCCTTTGCCACTTTTTGCAAAACTCAAAATCAAAAAAAATATTCGAGTTAACAGTTTCAAGCAGTGAGATTGAATTGCGAGTAAGTGCGAGAAAGATGCATATAGATTGGGAACCGCAACAAAACGAGAGAGACGCGAAATCAAGCGCTTTTGTTGCCTTGAACTTTTAAACTGTTATATCTTTTTTGATTTTGAGTTTTGTTAAAAATGGTATAGAGAAAATCGTCTTGGAATTTAATGAACAATAAATTCAATAAATTGAATGATATACAATTTTTTTATGATGTATAATTTTTTATTATTGATTCATTTTAGTCAAAATAAAGAGTTTGTTATTAGATGTTATAATATCACTTCAATATTATATAATTAATACTTAATTTCATTGAAAAATTTTGAAATAATTTTTATTTTATCATTTTTCAAAGATTATTATAAGAGTTCATGAATTAATTTTCAGAATAAATTATCAATATTAGTATTAAAAACACTTATCAATACTAACATAAAATATTAATAATATTTAGCACAACGAATTTTCTAATATATTACAAAAAAATTTTGAACGTATTTCCTATGACATGATGTACCATTTTTTCAGCGTATAATGTTTAATTTATAGTGATATCAATTTTCATTAACATTATCTTCATATTAAAAATTTTCATGATAATACTTTACAATCGTTATATTGTTAATTAAAAATTTTCTTGATTATTTATTATTCTTAATAATAGTCATAATCATAATAGAAGCATTAAATTTTAATTACTTTTATCGCTGTCAATTTTTTATATTTTTAAATATATTGTATACGTCATTTTTTTACCGTTTTATTTATGACGTGATACACCATTTTTCAAACTTGTAATGTATCATTTATTATTATTATTTATTTTAATGAAAATCGAGGATTGATAATCAATTTTCATTTTATTACTTCATTAAGATTATTTTTAAATAATTATTAATATTTATGATAATTTATTTATAATAATAATCATCATATTCTTATTAATATATACATTAATTTATGAAAATTGTGTATCACTAAAAATTGGTGGATTTACATATTTGAATATTTTTTTTATATATTTTTTTTACGTATGATACATCCATTTTCTGATAGTATAATTTTGAATGAACGTTAATAATTTATCCATATTTTTTACAATATCGCTTTATTATTAATAAACAAATATCAATAAAAATAATAGTAATAATAATTTATTTATCAATATATAAGCATCAATGTACACGAATTTTCATTTCTACTAATTTTTTGATAATTTTATTATATTTTTAATATCATTTTTTAACGTACTTTTTACTACATAATGTACGTGAAATAAAGTACATGGAATCATTAATTCAATAATTATTAAATGGCAAATTGCACTAGATATTGAAAAAAATACTAGCCAGCCTTTCATTTGTAGAATTTTTTCCTAAATAAGTTACTCACGTTTCATAAAATTAGAAGTTATTGGAATTTTCATAGAAATTTCATAGTTTTCGATGAAAGTTCTATGAAATTTTTACGACGGTGACTTTACTAGAATAGAAAATGTTTTCATAACTTATCATGACTTGGAATAATTTATTTTCTGAGTGATATACTTTACTGTCGTGAAGTATTGAAATGAAAAATATACGCTTCAATGCTCTGGAAAATTTGTCAAGATCGGGGAAAACGTGACTTGGGTTCCGTACGAATCTGATAAGATTCGCTCAAGATGTCAATTGGCCTGCAGAAACAGAAAAACGGACGATGTGCTTTTTACCAGAGCTGATGTCGTCGATGGAACGACTTGTTCTTATGGAGAAAATGACATTTGTATCAAAGTTAGTTTTTCTCATTTTTCCTTATAATTTTAATTAGCAAATTTTACCTAATCATATTATTCTATCTATCAAAAGTTGATTTATAAATTAAAAAGGTCACTAATAAATAAATTTATCCCCCAAAAGTTTTTAAAATGTATTCGAATTTCTTTTTTTCTAAAAAGATTTGTCGTAAATCATGAAAAATGTTCAATTTCCTCTTATTTTCCGCAAAATCCAGGATAAAAATGTCCTTCATTTCAGGGAAAATGTCACCAAATGGGTTGCGATAAAATTCTCGGTTCGGGAAAAAAACCCGATACGTGCGGCGTTTGCGATGGTGACGACTCCAGTTGCGACAACGTGAGCAACAAGTTTCAAAGGACGCTGCGACGCGGTGAATCCCAAAATCAATAAAGCCCTCTCAAGATATATGAATAAAGTTTTTCCGACAAGACTCGATTTAGGAACTCCCGGCAACTTTTGATTCAAAGTTTAACTCGACCTCCTTTAAATAACTCTCGCCATTTCCAGTAAAGAATGTAATTTCGTTGTGCAGTATCGACCTGTGCCGCTCGAGGGATCAATCTTGTTATGAAGGCATGAATCAATTCGTACGCTAGGAAAGTCTTTTTCGTGGATTTTCCTCTCCAATCCTTTTAGAAAACCTTCCTTGCTAAATTGGAAGCAATTATTCATTAAAATATGCAAGTTTTTCCACTCTAAGCGGGGGAGAAGAGTTTTTTTCTTTTTTTTTTTTTTCAAAAGTGGAAAAATCACGTTACACGTCCAAAGCAAGGAAAAACTGCATATGTAACGCGCCACGAAGAAAGGGACCTAAGAGGCATCTGACATAAGGGCTATTATCTGCTTATTTTCAATAAGAAAATGACTCCAACATAAAATGCCTCTTAGTGTATCTTTCACTTTCATTTCAAAGAAAAAAGAAAATATATTTTTTAATAAAATTTTACAGTAGGAGAAAATTATATTTCTGAATATATCCGAGGAAAAATTATTTATTGAATTCCTCTTTTACGAATTTAGACTGTTTGTTATATTGTGTGGTTTTCGTTGAACTGTAATCCAGAGCACGGAAGCTTGAAAATAATAGATTATTTGGTCCAAGAGCGCTGCCGCAGGAGCCATAGTTATCGACAAGAGATTTATTTTAATACTAGCTTAAAGCGGATAGACAAGAAATTTACGGAGCTTTTTCGTATGGCAAAAACATAGCTTTCCTCATCTTTCAAGAATCGCAATGCATGTAGCATAATTTAATAAAATGGATGAGTTAATTTCAAAACGTATTTTTCTCATTTTATTTCAATTTCTTTAAATTAGACAAAAATAGAAAATATGAGAAATATAAAATTATCATCACAGTGATTATTGTATTAAATATGACACATGTTAAGTAAATTATCAAAATAATCGTTATAAGTCAAAGTTATTCAAAAAGTCATAGAACTTGCTTGAAGTTTTCTTCTGCACTTAACGAGCTATCTGCTTATAAATTTTCGCAGGAGTTAATCGATTAGCAGTCGTCTCCAAAGGCGCGCACAATGTGAGGATCGACATAATTACGACTCACGCCACGTATTTGTTCAAAGAAAACATGGTAATCACCTTAAAGGATGAAAGCAAGCAACGGAATGACGTCAGGGAATTCAACTCCCAAGGCAGGAGTCAAGTTCTAGTGGTCGAGGGAGCAGCTTTTCACCCTCAAAAACTTGGTAGCTTATACACCATTTGGGCGAGAGGTCCGGTCTTGGGAGACATTGTTGTGTCGGTAGGAAATTTTCGTAAATAGAAAACTTGCAAAATCCTTTACACGCAATAAAAATTATCCATCGTAGGGGAGACCGGGGTTAATACGCCCAAGGGGCAAATACGCCCACCCGCTGTTACTTTTGAATACATTCGTTCAATTTCCGAACAAATTTTTTTGTAAGTGCGCGTTCACTCGTAGACATAACCACAAAAAGATCTAGGCGATTAACATTGTGGTTAGAATGTTATAAATAAAAGCAGATGGTTTTGACGTTGCGGAGTCTCAACATCTAAGTTTTGCAGTTTGGGAAAAAACGTCTACAGTTTTCGTTTCTCGTTGTTTATGCGTGATATATTTTTAATAAAGATTATTAAAGTGGGCGTATTTGCCCTGGGCGGTGATTGTAATTCCCCCAGGGTCTTACAAACGGCTGATTCAACGATACTTCAAACTTTTCGTTACAACTTTAAAATTCATAAATATCTCTGAAAATAATGATCGAAATTTTGTTCCTTAGGAAAGGCACTAGCGCGTGACGGAAGTTTGATATTCCAGAATCATTACTGTCTTGTTGAAAAATACGTTTTCCAAAACGTGGGCGTATTCGCCCCGGTTTCCCCTATTTTTCAAAATGGAAAATGAAGATCATATTAAAAATTTATAGCACCTTTCTTTAATTTGCAATGGTATTTGCTGTTCTAACACAACTTGAAAGAACAATTTTTTGTTGCAGCAGTAGTTTTTTTTTGCTTCTAAAAATTTTTTTTCTACCAGAGCACAATTACTATATATGATTAAATTTCATGCATAATAATTGTGCTCTGGCAACAAAAAAATTAGCTATTGCTAAAAAAAAGTGTGTTAAAACGGTACATCTTTTTGCTGAATTAGAAATTGCATTTCTAAAATTTTAAAATTTTATACACGAAATTGTTGAGAATTTTTGATCACTTAGAGAATTTTGAAAATTTTAGAAATTATAATACTTTTCAAAAATCCTTTGTAGTTTTCAATTTTTTGAAACTGGAATTATCGAAAAAGGAGAAAATTCTGAAATTTTTAACGTTCTCAAAAAGTTTGGAAAATTTTCGTTTATTCACAAATGTTCAAAGTTTCAAGATATTTTCAATTTTCAGTAGTACATTGAATTTTTGAGTATTTCCATTGATTTTGAAATTTTGAGATTTCTAAAATAGTAAAATTAATGAAAATCTAAAAACTTTAAAAATTTTTGGATTTCTAAAACTTTCAAATGCATATTTTTTTCAATTAAAATTTTTTCATCAATTCGTAATTTTTTTCAATTTCTAGCTATTTGGACATTTTCAATTTTAATGTTTTAAATTTTGAATTGCGATGTAAATTTAAAACTCAGAATATTATGGAAACTTAAAAAAATCATGAAATGATTAAATTTTCAAAAAACAAATAACTTTTGAAACTGTTGGATTTAAAAATTTCCACGATTTGATTGTTCGAATTCTAAATTGCTGATAAATTTTTAATTTTCTTTATCGACATTTATTACTCAACTGTTAATTTTAATTTTTTTTATTCCTAATTCAAAATGTCAGAGTACAAAATTGGGAAATTTTGCATATTTCCAAAATGATGGAATTTGAAGAAATATTAAAACTGCAGTAACGTAATTCTTGAGAGTTTTGGAAATCTTAGAGAATTTGGAAAATTATTCTATTTTGAAAATCCTCATACAGTTTTTAATTTTTGATAACTTGAATTACTGAAACGTAGAAAATTTCGTGGAAATTTTAACGTAACCGAAAATTTTGAAGAATTCTTGGAAATTAGATAATTTTTTTATCTTTTCGGATATTTTTAATTTCGAATCGAAAAAACATGAAAAATGTCAGTAGTATTTATTGATTCTAAAATTTTTGAAAATTTGGAAAATCAAAAAACTTCAAAACTTTGAGGATTTTTGAAACTTTGAAACTTTATCTTTTTGATTCAAAATTTTTGATTCTATTCTACAGTTTAAACAGTTTACGGGTATTTTTAGCACGAATCAATTTGTTATTCAATATTAATTTAGATTTTCCAATTTTCAATTCAAAATATCAAAATAAGAACATGGAAAATTTTGCATATTTCGAAAACAACGGAATTGGAAGAAAATTTAAAAATGCAGAAACGAAAATCTTGAGAATTTTTGAAATTAAAATAGTTCGGAGATCCTATACTGTTTTAAATTTTTTATTACTTAATCGGAAAAATAGAAAATTTTGTGAAAATTCTAACAAAACCGAAAATTTTTGAAAATTTTTGTAAATTTAATAATTTTTTATTATCTCGGATATCTCTAATGTCGAATCCAAAATACTAAAAAAATGTCAGTCATTTTCATCGGTTCTGAAATTTTTAAAAAATTTGGAAAATCCAAAAACTTTGGAATAAAATTTTTCGCATTTTTAAAACTTTCAAATTCCATCTTTTTTATTGAAAACTTTTGATTTTATCCTGCTATTCAAACAGTTTTGCATTTTTTGCACAAAACACCCGTAAAAGATCACATAAGTCACAGGTTCTAAAGTTCTCCAAGTAGCTAAGTTTTTTTGCGTCGACAAATCTTTTTTGCTACCAGATCACAATTACTTTATAATCAAATTTCATGCACAATAATTCTACTCATGCAACAAAAAAAAAGCTATTGCTACAAAAAAACTTGTCCTAAAACAGCACATCTTTTCGCTAATACACCAAATCCTTTTTTTTCTGCATTCCATCAATCGTCACGACCTCACTTTAAATTCCGCAGCTTATTGTCCCGAACGTGATGCGTCCTAAGATCGTGGTTTCGACATTTTCTCGGTTCGTCGTGAATCGTAATGAGCAATTGTCCAGGAACAAATACACGTGGTTAATTGGGGGTTGGGGCCCGTGCTCAGCGGCCTGCGGGGGCGGCAGCCGGCACAAAACAATCGCCTGCAAGGACGAGGACACCGGAAATCTCGTGTCCCGCAGGAAATGTTCCGCCATTTTCAAACCTGGATTGGCCATTGAACGATGCAACACTTTCGAGTTAATATTTTATTTGTTCTACGTGACGAATTCCAACATAACCAAAAAAAAAAAACATGATTTTTCCGTTCCGATGAGAAGTTTTAATCAAACCTAAATTCAGTCTGAAAAAATTCGTTGGCTTTCTTGACCGTTCTCTTTAATTTATCCACTTTAAAGTCATACTTGACTTATTTCCGCAGTTGTGGATTCAAGTGGTTAACTGGGCCCTGGGAAAATTGCTCGGCTTCGTGTGGAAACTTGGGATTGCAAAAACGGCCTGTGTACTGCGTCGCGAATGTCACCTTTAATTCCGAGCTGCACAAAATTGTCAATTCCACGAAACATTGTTTTTTAAGGAAAAGACCAATAAACGAACGTTTTTGTAATAGAGTACCGTGTCCTCGAAAACGCAAATAAAATGATTCGTTTTGTTGAATAATTATGAATTTACTATAAGAATCCTCAATCATTTGTTCCAAGACTTTTCAAATATTTTTTGTATCTTTTTCTTGAATTGTTCATTGATGAAGATATTATTTTGTTATATAAATTTTCATTTCGTTATTGTTAGTATTTTTATAAATTGCTTCAAATTTTTTTTTTTTTTTTTTTTTTTGCTATTTTCATTATACAGGGTGTACCGAAATCCCCGTACCAAAAAGAAATTCAATATTCCTTTTTGAATTTCGAGTCGAAGATTCCTTTACCACTTTTTACAAAACTCAAAATCAAAGAAGTTATTCAAGTTCGAAATTTAACTAATAAACGCGTTCTTACGAGGAGTGTCTTTAAGTATATTTTGTTAGTATTTTTATAACTTGTTCATATTTTCGTTATATTTTTTATCAGAAAGACGAATTACAAAATTGTAAAAAAAATCTCAATATTTAGGCTATAATACTAACTTTGAAAAAATTACTGATGATGACTTTATTATGTTATGAAATTTTTTGAATTATGTACAATCAAATCAATAAGAATTCAAACGAATTATCCAAGTCGTTGATAAATACATTGTGAAAGTTATTGTGTTAAAAATTATTTTTGTGCTTTGGTTTTGTTGAATAACTTCGAATTATTTATGAGAATCATGAATCGTTAATTCATAGAATTATATAAATTTCATGTCTATTAATTAAATAGTTTATTAATTAGGATGTCATTTTGTTTTATACTTCTTTCTCTTGGTTGTTGTTAGTTGTTTTTAGTATATTTTGTAAGTATTTTCAGTATTTGTATATATTTTATTGTTACAATTGATGAGACAGAAGAATAATGAAATTATAAAAATAACTCAATACTTGTTAGACAATAATACAAATTTGGAAAAAATTACCAATGATGGTTTTATAGTGTCATTAAACTCTTAAAGAATTATTATAAATTTTTGTTTCACTATTCATTGAATTGTTCATTAATATAATATAATTTTATTATATCAATTTTTCCCTTGGTTTTTGCTTGTTTGTTTGTTTTTTTGTTGTTGTTAGTTTTTTTAAATTGGCAATCAAATTTTTTCGAATTTTCTTTCAAATCAAAAGTCATTAATCATAAGAATCATGACTCATTCATTTAAAGAATTAAAAAAAAATTGTGTGTCTATATATTTATTGAATTGCTCATCTATGATATTATTTTATTACATACATTTTGCACTTGGTTCTTGTCAGTTTTGAACAATTCTGGATATCCATGTTTTTTATGAAATATTAATGATTGTGTTTGAATCATGGTTAGAAAAATTTTTTTAATTTTCCGTCGGAAACTGCGAGATCGCGAGGGAAACACTGGAAGGAAATTACTTGGTGTATAAACCAGAAAGAAGAGTGCCATTTCACTAATGGCACGACTTACAAGCTTACGTTGGCGTTTTCCATGAAATTTGAGATATTTACGCAATCAACGGAAACGGAGCTTTTGAGAGGTGTTGTATTTTTAAAAAAATCAAGGCACTTTTCGAGGGATTATTTAAAAAAAAGGAAAAAAAGCTTGATAAAGCACCTCAGGGTTTTTCGTGAGAAATAATTGGAATCGTAAACAAATTTGTAGAGTTTTTGAGGATTAACAACAATTTCCAGAATTTCCTATGCTGTCAAAAGATTGTATTCGGAATACCTAAAAAAAGGATTCAGTTTCATATTATTTAAACGTATGTGCAAATGTCTTGCATCCTTGAAATTTCACTCTTTTGTCATGTCTGAAACACAATATTCAATACGTTTTTGTTTGGTTTACATATTCATTATTTCATCGTCCCATATACGTCGCTGCCTTTAATCATCAAATGCAAACTTCCGAAGTTTATGCACCTGATGAAATCAAACTTTTTTTTATTCATTGTTATGCAGAATTGGGAACGAGTCAAAAAACTCACTGAGATCAAGATTTCATATGGAGTTTCGACATTATTCCTTCTTTGTAAGAAAATTTTGAATACTGCTACAGCTGTCTAAAGTTTCATAACTGTTAAATTTTTTTCAACTGTGAAAACTGTTATAACAATTTTTAAAAATTATTTTTATTGTTATAATGTTCAGAAATCTGAAATAATTGTTATAACAGTAAAGATTGGAAGACTACCAAATCTTGAAAGCTGCTAAAACTACTTTTTAAACTGCAAAAACTTAAAATAATCTTTGATTTTGAAAAACAATCGCTACATTTTTATTTACTGTGAAAACAGCAAAATTTATGAAAAAAAAACAGCTGTAAAAAATTATTCAACAGTAACTATCAAGAGCTGTTTTAAACTGTCAAAAAATCTAAAGCTGTCAACATTATTTTTGCAGTTGCAAAAACTTTTAAGTATCTTTGATTAAAAAAAAAATTGCTAGTTAAATTTTACTGTAAAAACTGTAAAATTTATGAAAAATCGCCAAGCTGATCCAAGCTGTCAAAGCAGTTGTAAAAAATTATACTTATTAATTATAACATACATCAAACTGTCAAAACATTTTTTTCACTGCAAAACTATTTAAGTATCTTAGATTGATGAAAAACACTGCTACAGTTTTTTCAACTTTTATTTATTATCGTTTTTCTGTTAAGACATTCAACAATGTAAAAAAAAAAATTATATAAAATTTCTAATAATCAAACTTGGTTAAAAATTTTAATATAAATCTCGACATTTCCTGATTGATAACTATCGAAATCTGTTAAAAACTGTCAAGAATATCAAAAGCTGTAAAAGTTCTTTTTCTAAATTTCAAAACTGCTCAAATTTCAAGAACCAGAAAGTAATTAAAATGTAAAAGCTGTCAAAATTATTGTATTATTTGTCACAACTATTATCAACTGTAATTTACTGTAAAACTAGCAAAACCGTCAAAATTTTTAAAATATGTTAAACAACACCAACTGTAAAAAACTATCACAAATTGTTATGTCCATCAAAAAAATCAAAAAGTTATTGTATATTCTATCAAAACTGTAAAAGTTGAAAATCGCTATTAATTAAGTTTGATTAGAAGTTCTATATAAATCTTGACATTTACTGATAAATAACTATCAAAGTCTGTTAAAAACTGTCAAAAATATTAAAAGCTGTTAAAACTTTTTTTCGAAACATCAAAACTGCAAAAATTTTAAGAACCAGAAAGTAACTGTAAAATGTGGATGCTGTCAAAATTTTTGTATTATCTGTCACAAATGTTGGAAACTGACAAAACCGTAGAAAATTTTCAAAAACTGCCAAATAACGACAACTGTGAAAAACTGTAAAAAATTGTAATGCTCATAAAAAAATGCACAAAGTCATTATTCATACTGTCAAAACTATATTTTAAGTTTTTAAGTTAAATTGTTGAATTTTCAAATAAGCGTTTGCAAATGAAAATTTGTAAAACAAAAAGTTATAACAATTGCTAGTAATTAAGTTTGATGTAAGTCTTGATATTCACTGATGAACAATTCTAAAAGTTTGTTTTAAACTGTCAAGGACATCAAAACCTGTATAAGTTCTTTTTGTATACATGAAAACTGCAATAATTTCAAGAACCATGAACTAACCATAAATAAAACCATAAATAAAACCACATCATTATTTAACTACATAAAGTTTATAGTTACTGACCATATTCACTATAATTTATAAACTATAAATATTTTCGAAAACTGTCAGTTAACAAAAACTGTAAAAAAACTGTCAAAAACTGTTATACATCAAAAAGTGAAGGTAATTGTTCGTACTATCAAAAAAGTGAATAAAGTATATACATTTAATTTTTGAATTTCGTAATTTTGAAATTATCATTAGTGAATACAATTTTTTATAACAAAACAGTTAAAAAATTACTTAAAATCAAATTTGATTAAAAATTTAATACAAATCTTGATACTCACTGATGAACAATTTTTTAAATCTGTTTGAAACTGTCAAGAATATCAAAATCTGTAAAAGATCTTTTTAGAAACATGAAAACTACAAGAATTTTAATAACGATAAATTAACCATCAATAATACAATATCATTCTTCAACCATACATACATTTAACCATAAATAATCATATCCACTATAGTTTTATAAACCATAAAAATTTTCGATAACAGTCACCTATCACAAACAGTAAAAGACTGTCCAAATTATAATTTCCATTAGAAAATACACAAAGTTATTGTTCATACTGTTAAAACTATCATTTACCATAAAAATCGCCAAGTTCCCAAAAATATCGATAGTATTATTAACCACAAAATGCCAAAAATGTTTAAAAATGTTAATTATTTATTCCTTTTTATCGTCAATTTTCAATTACTGTATTTTCCCATTCAGCCACATAATAATCAATACAGAAATGATGAAAAAGTTTGCAGCCTGAGCTCAAATTAAGCCTACAGAGAGGCGACAGATTCCCTGTACCAAACTTACCAACTTACTCTTCCAACGACATTGATTCCCTTCGCGTTTTCGAGTACTTTTAATCCCGCCAGTTTGCAAATAAGATGAAACTTTAGAATCGCAAATACTGTACTTAAGCTACTTATTGTTTACTGTAATGCGGTGTATACAAGAAAGTTTACAAAGTAACACTGTTGATTAACAGCCATGTTGACTTCAATATTCATGATGAATTTTCCCAACGAGTAGTCTTCAGACTATCATGTCAGGTCTTAAAAAAAAAAACAATCTCAAAAAATTACTCGAGTTTTCATTTAATTGTTAGTTCTCGAAATAAATTGAAAATGTCGATAATACGAAGTAATAAACACGTTTTCATCAATTAGAGTGGAAAAAAATGGGCTAATTCTGAATCTACTGCTTGCACAATTGAGTTATATAATGAACTATATTAATTACTTTCGGAGAGTAAAGTGCTCTCAACTCTCGTGGATTTTCGAGTTTAAACGGATTGATGTTCGTGTTGAAACGCCGTTTTTCTCGGTGGACATCGACGTTAATAATGGAATATGTGCTAGAATTTCACAGTGGCATTCACGTTGCAGAATAATTTGAATTTGCCATTCTCACGAATTGCAGATGAAATGACGCACTTCAAATTTTTCATGAAACACGTTTTCGTCAATTATTAAAGGAATTCCATTATCTGGTAAAGCTGCGAATTTGGTGTAGGGTTTCACATTAATTCGGGTGTAATTTTGAAATGATGCTGACGCGTGTCATTTTTTGAGAATTTGAAAATGAGTTGAATTTTAAAAAAGTTTTTGGGGAGTACAACATTGAAAAAAAATAAATTTCTAAAAATTTACGAGGAACTTAGAATGTATTTGAATTAGATTAATGAATAAGTAAATGTTGAAACTTCTTTAATACGTTACGTTATAGAAAATCTATTTTATCATAACATTCTCTTACAGTTATAAAATATCAATATGTTTTTTATTAATTCTTACGTTTATTCATTGGTGATGTTCAAGGTGAGGGGGGGGGGTGTTATGATTTTAGAAAATTTTTCATAAGTTTTGTTTAGCAGTGTTTGTGTTTATAAGTTTGTTTGCAATGATAGCACTCGTATGTTTTGGGCGTTTTAGAATGCTGAAGATAACGTAAAATTTTTGTTATTTAACTTCGCAAGATTTTTTGGCAATTGGAGTACAGTTATAGAACCTGGATGCACTTCATTATTTTTTATTAAACATCTGACTTACAAAAGGTTGTAGAGCCATGTACATTGTTAACACTGTAACGAGCGAGCCTCAGCCAACCAGCGATGACAGTAATCTTCCCAACGTTGATATGTTCCCAATTGTCAAAGTACAGATGGTCAGCCTTGTTTCACTCGTTCAGACAGGACCCCAATGAAAACTCCGCTCAAAGTGGGCCCTTAGGTGCTTTTTAAGAATAGGGTGATATTTGAGTGACAAAGACAAAAATTCAATAGT
>JAPYZL010122860.1:0-12001 GCA_030522825.1 Platygaster orseoliae
ATAAAAGGTCATCGATACGGCAACATTTCCACCAAGTTTCGTGGCAATCGGAGGCAACAAATTTTCCGATGGGATTTTTGACAAATTTCGCCCCATATAGAAATTTATTAAAATACTAGAAAACGAACTAAAATCTTAATAATACAAAAAAAAAGGAAAATACAAGAGATCTATAAAATACTGAAAATTCATGTCTATGTAATTTTCCCAGAACTTTATATAATTAGTAAAAATCGATCGAAATTTCAATTCTTGAGCATGAAATTCCACAAATCTATAAACTATAAAGCGTTTTACAAAATCTCTCGCAAATCTCTACGAGTTTTGGGAAATTCTAGGTAGTCAAAAAAAAAGATCTTTTGAAAGAAAATAGCCATTAGAATTTGTTTTGACGTTGAAATTTAAATAAGTGAATTGATTGAAAAACTTTTTGAAAATAAAAAAAAATAATTTGTGAAATAAAACGATATCACATTTTTATATATTTTTCATTGTTGAGATTTCAACTTCTGTATTTTAGGATAAAAATTTTAACTTTTTAATCGATTCCCGAATTTTTAATGTTTTTGGCTTATTGAATCACTTGGAAAAATCTTGCTTAAAAAATTCAAACTATAATAAAATTTTACATGATTAATCATGATAAATTTACGAATTATTGCATTTTGAAAGTTTAATCATTTTCTATTTGAAAATTACCGATTTTGTGACTGTGATTTTCAGAATAATTCTTTATAATTAATGGATTTTCAATTTTTGAAAACCCGTGAAACGTTTAATTTATAGAATCCAGCCACTGAAATTTCGCAATCTGATTATTTAAGATTATTTAGGCTTTAAATAAAGATTTTACTTTCGAATTCTAGAATTTTCAAGTTCAGGTGAATTTTCGAAATACTGCTGATCATGTAAATGCAATTCAATAATTTTGAAAATATAGGTTCCCGAAAACGAATTGAAATAACTATTTTGAACTTTTAGATTTTTTTTACTTTAAATTACAAGCTATTTATTAATCGACTTTTTGAGCTTTAATATTTTTTTACATCAAAGGACATAATTTATATCCTGAAATAAACTAAAACTGTTATGTAGATTTCGAATTTTATGATTTTTATTTGTCGAAAAAAGAAACCATTTAGATTCAGATTTTCGAAAATTTTAGTTACTGAATCACGAAAAATTTATGTTTAAATTCTAAATTAAAAGTTGAAAACTTTGAATTCTGAATGATGAATTTTAAAATAAAAAATCTCTATATCACACTTCCAAGATTCGTTATTTCTCAACAAAAACTTACAAATACTTCCAAACTAATAAAAATAAATCCTCGTTAAAAGAAATGAGAGCTAAAGTAAAACTTACAAAAGCTTAAACTGTTCAACAAATTAAAAAATTGTTATATCTTCTGATATATGCTTCAACTCCAACACGTTTCATACAATGGAGCACCAGGTTTCCAATTTTATCGCCTTGCAAGCTATCACGAAAACAATTTACCAGCCGGATATACTTTCGAAATATCCTCATGTTTTTGAGCCAATACCTGTTTTACATTACCTCCATAATGGAAATCAAACGATCACGAGCAATCACCTCACTATTGCAGTAATTTAATTCTTATCATTTACATTTAATAAATGAACATGAAATATCCTTAATGTCAACTATCAACCTAGTACATGTAACAAAAAAAAAAAAAAATTTTCCCCTATTACACATTTCCGTTTTGTTACGACATTTTATGCCTTCGAAAAATTCAAAAATTATTACCTCTACGAGCTCGACACTCGCATTTCATCATTATAAGACACCGTTTTCATACGTGCGTGGAATTGCAAACGCTTACGAAGTAAATGAAAATGGCAAAAAAGCGACGAAAAATGGTCGTACAGCGTATTTCTTCTCAGATTCAGGCCACGATGGAGCCCCGAAAGTCAACTCGAGGAGCTCGCCGAGCGTCGCAACGCGTGCCCGAGGCCAACGACGTGGACATTCAAGACAAAGGCAATGAGGACACCATGGAGCTCGCCCAGGACGAGATGGCGAGGAAAACGGAGACGAACCCGGAGCCGCCGAAACTCGAGGAACGGAAGCCGAGCCCGCCGGTGACCTTGAAAAACAGCCCAGTGTCCTTGGAGCCGATGACCTTAATAGACCCGGTGACCGGGGTGCTGATCCCGATGCGCGAGTCCGAGGAAGGTCAGTACATCCCGGTTCCCAATTCCGGTCACGCCACTCGAGCCATTGTGGAGACTCCTCGCCCCGTTGTTATTTCTTCGTCTAATGAAACGTCTGCTCCGTTGGTAGAAGAAACAAAGACCGAGATCAAAATGCCTCAAACAGCTGTTCAATCGACGACGACGACGGCGATGACGTCGACAGTCACCGCCGCGACGACGGCGCCCTCTGTCGTTACCAGCACCGCGAAGCCCTTGAAGAGCTTGAAGGCTCATGTGCTGGATGCCAGCAAGCATATTCATCCACCAAGTGAAAATGTTATTCTTGTGCGGGAAATGGTGCGACAGGAGAGAGACAGGATGCAGAAGGCAGCGAGAGAGGTGACTTTTACAGTTTTTTTTTAATTCTATTTTTATGTTCCTGAAGCTACAAACGTTTAAACATAAAATAATATTATTCAATTAAAATACTATACAAATTATGGAAAATGCTGTTAAAAAATTGATCAAATTACCTTTTATAGTTAAAGTGATAAATAGTTATTGAAATTCAGCAAATATTATTTAAGGTGACTAATCATTTTTTACTCTTTTCTTGGGTGGGTTTTATAGACGATTTTTTTCATGGTTTTCATATATTTTTTAAACATTTGGAATTCAGGCATATTTTTTTTTTTTAGGTTTGCAGAGGAAGATGCGATTGATTTTTTATGCTACTTGATTGCCGTAGTGGTACATTAATATGGAAGATAAATGAAAAGATTGGGGTATAGTTTTTCTAAAAAAAAAAATATTCTTCTAAGGGAACTTTTTATAAATTTCTGTTTTTCTATTGGAGGTACTTCTCTAAAAAATTTTTTTATATTTCATTTATTTTTCTAAAGTTTGGTTTTTCTAATCATGTATTTTTCTAAAATATTTTTTTCTATATCATTCGCTTTCCTAAAATTGTGTATCGTATTATGTGAAAAACGTAGATAAAATTTTTATAACAATAATAATGTAATTTTTATATTTTACTTTTATATTTTATTTTTATTTTAGAAAAAGTGAGATACTAGAAAAAAAGTTGTTAGAAAATGGTTTCAATCAGAAAAAATTATTTCAGAAAAAGTAAGATATTAGACAAATTTTTTTTTAATTTTGCTAGTAGTAAACATATTTTAGAAAAAGTGACCCGCTACCAATGGAAAATACGATTAATTGGACATTTCGGAATTTTTCTCCTTATTTGGAAATTATGAAATTATTGAAAAAAATTGAATTGTGAAATTTAATTTTATAAATAAAAATTTTGCATAAAATTCGAATTAAAATATAGATAATATTGAGTTGAAATCAAACTGCTTTTTCAATTAATGAAATAAAATTAATGATGAAAAATCATATAATAGAAAATGGAAAATTTTATTATAAAAAATAAAGAAATATGAAATAAAAAAATTATTGAAAACGTAATAATGATATTATTATTAAATCAGTAACATTAGAATTACGATTAACAATAAAAATTAAAATTCACAATGAAATTTTCAGATTTGCATGGCATGATAAAATTTTAACGAATATTTGAGGATTATGGGGAATGCAATTTTCGGAGATACAATGTGTAAAGAGCAAATTTATTGATGATTATTATAAAAGTTACTTTTATACTGATAATATTTATATTTATTCATAATAATAATAATTATTGAGAATTTCTTAAAATTTTTACATTTTCTTTATACTTGTAAATAATAAAAAAATTATGAAATAATGGAAGAAAATTGAATGGTGAAATTCATTCATGAAAATAAAAATTAAACATGAAATTCAAATAAAAGTATAAATAACTTTATATAAATAAATAAGCTTAAATACTACTTTAAATTAAATTAATGAAATAAAATTAATAATGAAAAATCATATGATTACACAGTATAAAATATTATTTTACAGATTGTAGAATTATGGAATAAAAATATTATTGATAAATACATCGTTTTCTCGATGACATGGTCAATAATGGAAAACATTCAATTGAAATTCTAACAATTTTTCCAGTAGGTTTTCCAATTCAATAGCCAACTAAAAAATGTCATTAAGACAAGAATTCATTCATTTCCTAAATTAAAAAATTCTACCATTAATTTTATTCATGCAATCAAAATAAATACACCGTTTTCTAGATTGGCATTGTCAAAAATGGAAAACTAATTATGTTAGCAACCCCATAAGTTTCTTTGTAAAAACTAAGCGAAATAGTCTAATGGAAAATATTCGATTAAAAATCTAATGATTTTTTCAGTAGGTTTTCCAATTGAAAAACCAATGAAAAATTGTTATAAGGAAAATAATGCATTCATTTTATGAATTAGAAAATATTACCATTTATTTTATTCATGCAATGAAAATATATACACCTTTTTCTCGATTGCCATTGTCAAAAATGGATAACTAATTATGTTTGCAACCTCATAAGTTTCTTTGAAATGACTAAAAAAAAAAATTTTCCGATGGTAAACATTCAATTGAAAATTCAATAATTTTTTTCTTATTAGGTTTTCCAATTGAAAAACCGATGAAAAATTGTTATCAGTAAAATAATGCATTAATTTTATGAATTAGAAAATTCTACCATTAATTTTATTCATGTAATGGAAATAAATACATCGCTTTCTCGATTGGCATTGTCAAAAATAGAAAATTATTTATCTTTGCAACCTCATAAGTTTCTTTGTAAAAAAATTAGTGAAATCGTTTAATGGAAAACATTTAATTGAAACTTCAATCATTTTTTCCTAGTAGGTTTTTCAGATAAAAAACCAATAAAAATTGTTATCAGTAAAATAATGCATTTATATTCTAAATTAGAAAATTCTACCATTAATTTTATTCGCGTAATGAAAATAAATACACCGTTTTCTCGATTCGCATTGTCAAAAATGGATAACTGATTATGTTTGCAAACTTATAAGTTTCTTTGAAAAAACTGAGTAAAATACTCTAATGGAAAACATTCGATTAAAAAACCAACAATTTTTTCAGTAGGTTTTTCAATTGAAAAACGAATTAAAAATTTTCATCAGGAAAAAATCCATACATTTTCTAAATTAAAAAATCTTACTATCACTTTTATTCATGCAATGAAAATAAATACACCGTTTTCTCGATTGACATTCTCAAAAATGGATTACTTATTAATATCGATCACTAATAATAAAATAATGGATAAATGTTTGCAACCTCATAATTTTCTTTGAAGAAACAAAAAAAAAGGTTTTTCCAATGGAAAACATTCAATTGAAAATTCAATAATTTTTTCCTAGTAGGTTTTTCAGATAAAAAACCAATAAAAATTGTTATCAGTAAAATAATGCATTTATTTTCTAAATTAGAAAATTCTACCATTAATTTTATTTATGTAATGAAAATAAATACACTGTTTTCTCGATTTGCATTGTTAAAAATGGAAAACTAATTATGTTTACAACCTCATAAGTTTCTTTGAAAAAACCAAAATATAATTTTTTGGGGGAAAACATTTAATTGAAAATTCAATAATTCCTTTCTAGTAAGTTTTCCAAGTTAAAAACCAACTAAAAATTTTCATCAGGAAAAGAATTAATTCATTTTCTAAATTAAAAAATCCACCATTAATTTATCATGCAAAGAAAATAAATACATCGTTTTCTCGGTTTTCATTGCGAACAGACCGCCTCATTCTCGAAACCGGGAATCCCAAACCATCCGATAACGCTGCCGGGGAACGTCATCAAGCAGCCACCTCTGCACCTACAGATACCCCGGAGAAGCGCTTCCCCGAGCATGGGCACTCGCGTGAAATCGCCGTTGTCGAACTCGCTGCCAATGTCACCTGGAGGCCACCATCCCCAGGGAATGGTCGTCAACATGTCGCAGAAAATACCGATAAGCGTGCACCCGGAGAACATGGGCAGCCCGGGCATCGCGAGGATGATGCTGCCTGTCACGCAGATTAAGGGAATCAACGGCCAGCCCCATCCGAAAACACACCTTTTGCAAACCGTGCCGCCGACCATCGTACCCGGCGCCGCGGCCGTTGTCACACCTCCCTTACCGGCGCACCTCGTCTCCTCGCAACCAGTGGTTACTCCCATCGTCGCTGGATCCTCCAGATCAACGCCAAAACCACCGGTGAGTTTTTTTATAATTATTTGTTTGTTTACTAGCTCTATCCCTCCGTTGAATACTTTCAAATTGATAATCATAAAAGAAATTATCACACAGAGAAAAATGGTTTGGTTACAGCAACCATTGATTTAGTAAAATATGGACCCAACAAAGTTTTGGGCACTACAACCAAAACTTTGGTTATGACAACCAAAACTTGTGTTATAACAATTGATGCTTAATTTTTATGATTGATAGTTAGGTTGCAATGACCAATTATTTGGTTAAAGTATCTAAAGTTTTGGTTGTACTATCCAAAACTTTGGTGGGTTCATATTTTACTAAACAAATGGTTGCTGTAATTAAAAATTTCTCTCCATGCATATTTTGTCGATTTGTGTTTATTTTATTGGAAGATATACACGAAGAAAATACTGATTTTAAAAATATAGAATATAAATTTAAAAAAATTCAATTTATTTAATTATATTACTCCAAAACTAGAATTCTTGAAGTTTTCAGAATGCAATTATCACAGTTGCGAAGAAGAATTATAAGCGATAAAAATATTACGCTTTTAAAGTGTAATATCTCTCCAATAAATCCTGTCTTTTATATTAACGTTATTCTGCAAAATAATATAATAATAAACTGTTAAAAAAAATGTTACATGCAAACGACTTTTTTTTAACACTTAAAGGGTGGTCATAAATTCAACATTGTTTGAGTTGAATATTATTTTCAATAGTTTCACTTCTTTGTTTATTTGCAATTGATTTGATCCTCTAAAGGGATGATAAAATATCAAAAATTAGAGCATCTTTTTTAACATAAGTATCTATTTTTAGAATGTATTTTTGTTCTTTTTTAACAATCATTTTCATCTTTTTTTTTCAGTTACCTGTACAAATGGATCCACCAAAAGTCGAGGTTTCTATGTCAGGTTGCATTATGGTACCAACTTTAAGTCCACAAGCACGCGGTGCCCCAATGACTTACGATGTACCAATGGTGAGAAAGAAAAATTTTTATGAAACTTCGTTCGCGCTATTCGAAAAAATTGTGTTATCTATGATGAGCTTAGTGTAACCAGACTTCATGTATTTTTTTCCTATTCATTTCCTATTCAGATTTTAATAAATAAATAAGTAAGAGTATTATTGTGAATTATAAAATTGATCAAATTAATATAATGTCCTGAATCTCGCTATTTTTGTTGTAAATCTTAGCTCTCCCGATCGTGGGTCCTACCTTACCCCCCCCCCCCCCCAAAAAAAAAAAATCTATGTAAAATGAAATTGTGCTAATACGCTTGGTCTTGGTTTAGCATGTTAATACAGGATCAGCTCCATCATCGGGGAGTCAGTACGGGCTCGCTCCCCTGCATCGTTCCCAGAGTCCTCCATTGCCTCCGCCTGCGCATCTTTACGCTAACGCTCCTCAGGTACTGATTGATAACACTTATAATATGGTAACATACAGGGTGATTCAACATAACCTGAGCACCTGAAAAATTTAGATTCCTTGTAAAATTCTAAGACCATATTTCCTTTGCCACTTTTTACAAAACTCAAAAATAACAAAGTTTGAAATTTAAACAATAAATGCGCTTTTTTAACAAATGACGATAAAAACAAAGAACCAAACTCTACCCAAATTTTCTTCATAATTTTCTGAATCGAAAAGTCCTTTGCCACTTTTCACAAAACTCAAAATCAAAAAAGATATTCGACTTTGAAATCTGAGAAATCTGATTGGTTGAAATTTTTAACTCGAATATCTTTTTTGATTTTGACTTTTGCGAAAAGTGGCAAAGGACTTTTCGATTCTGAAAATTATGAATAAAATTTGGATAGAGTTTGGTCCCTAGTTTTATAACCATTTGTTGAAAAAGCGTATTTATTGTTAAAATTTCAAAGTTGAATAACTTTTTTATTTTTGAGTTTTGTAAAAAGTGGCAAAGGAAATATTGTCTTGGAATTTTACAAGGAATCTAAATTTTTCGGGGTCATGTTGAATCACCCAGTATATTTAGCCTGATAACACGTACACAGGCGCGTAGATAGAAGGGAATTTTAGTTGTACAAACCCCTCCTGAAATTCGAATAAAATTAATTTATTTCATGTGAACATTAGAAAATTTTTTGTTGATAAATAACGGTGATAGAAATTTCAAAATATAATGCATAAAAATAAAAATAACTAATAATTAAATCAGTGAAAATTATGATATATGTACTTTGTGAAATTTAGAGAACGTAACGAATGGTTAAATGTTAGTTCTCGAAATTGAACGATATCCCTAGTGATTTTGATTCTTATAAAAACCTTTTAAGAAAATTTTTTAAATAAAGTTTTATTTCCTGTAGAAATTTTTCAGGAACTTTTCTTGTGAAAATTTTTTTTCTGTGGAAATTCTCATATAAAAATTTATTTAATAAGAAATTTTTGTATTAATTATTTTTTTCATACAAATTTTTTTTTCAATTTTTCAGGTTAGGTTTGGGTGCTTTTTGGTTCACGGGAATTTCGAGTGAAAATTGATTTTACATAAAAATTATATTTCTTATAAAAATTCCACAAGTTATAAGAAATTTACGAAGTTTAAATATTTCCTTATAAGAAATTGAAAATTTTTATAAAAATATCACTGGTTTTAATAAGGAAAATTTTTCTCATAAGGTTTTTATAAGAAAATTTTTTTATAAGGTTGACTTCATGAGAAACGGAATTTTCATAAGAAATTTGTGATTCTTAACAAAATCTTGCCATTTTTAATAAAAATAAAAATCACTAAGGTAGGGATTTTAGATGGTCGATTTTACTAACAAAAAAAAAAAACAACAACCCTGGCTTCAGGAGAATTTTTCCTAACACAGAATTCTGGTAGTAAATGTTGAGCTAGGATTACGTATAAAATTAAAATTGTTTCAAACCAGTGATTAATTAAGAGAAACTATAATCTACGAAAATGCTAAAAATGTAAAAAAACTTTGAACTCTGGAGGATCAAATTCTAGAAATCTAGATAACAAATTCATAAAACTACCAGAAAATCTTTTAAATGATACAAACTCCAAAAAAGACTGAAATGGGTCGAATTCTGTGAAAAAATTGTTTTTTAAAAAGTTTGAACAAATACCTATGATCTATAAAATTTGGAATTTTAGAGCATCAAATTCTGAAAAGCGTATATAGTGATGTATAGAAATACTAGAAATATGTAAAAATACTAGAAAATACAATATTTTGTAAATAATATTAAGAATTTAAAGAATCTATAAAAATATTTAAAGTTTCTAGAACTTTCATTCCTAGTGTATCAAATTCTAGAAAGCTATTTATAAATCTTTAATAACATCAAAAAATCCTTTAAGTTGTATAAATACTGGAAAAACATGAAAAACACTAAAAGCATTAGAAAAAAAATCTAAAACTGAGAGGCTCAAAATTCACATTAAAAGAATTTCATTGCGTCAGATAATACTTACATGAAAAATTTCTAATATTTAATTTATAATTAATGAAAATTGAAAATTATAGAATTATTCTCTTTATGAAAGAAGTTTCTTACATTGGATAAGATTGACATGGATTGTATATTCTAAATTCGTTCTTTAGATATAAAAGGGAAAATGACAGAGATGTTTACATAGACCTTCTAAGAGATTTATCGATAAATTGACATTGAATTTAGGTGCCTTCGCACCTACTCTATATATAAATAACCCGCCCTCCTCCCTCCCCAAAAAAAAGAACTCGATCACCATTTCCCCAGTACTAACATCACCAGGTTAACTCTGAACTTATTTAAAATGCCCAGAGCGACATGGTGAACCACTTTGGAGGCCTTTCCCGAGCGGGTGAACTGCCCCCGCATTACATTCATCCCCAAGTCCTGCGTTACCAGCAATATCTGCGAGCTCAGCAGGAAGCCATGACGGCGACGAGGATACCGTACCACGTGCCGGGGACGCGCTCGCCGCACCTCCCTCTGGACCCGAAATCCGAGGTCAACGACAACGACACGCCGCCCCTGGAGCTGAGCCGCAACACCAGGACGCCCCAGGAACGCACCACCGACAGTCCCCAAATCGCCCAAGTCTACATGATGGGCCACGGGGGTGCGAGGTTGCCCCCGCCCCCGCAGTACAACACCGGCAGCGCCATGCAGAGGGCGTACTACGACCCGCTTCCGGCCCATTTGAGGTCCCAATACCCGATGCCGGCGAGTGAGGCCCCGGATCGGGCCCTGACCCCGGATAGATCGAGGCAGGTGGCGACGCCGCCGCACATCTCGCGCGTGCCCGGCCAGGACTCGTTGGCGATGCTCCTCCAGCGATACCCTGTCATGTGGCAGGGCCTCATGGCCTTGAAGAACGACCAGGCCGCGGTGCAGATGCACTTTGTCTTCGGCAATGCCAACGTCGCTCGTGACAGCCTCGCGTCCAACAGCGACGGAACCGCCATGCTCCTCAGAATCACCCAGAGGATGAGGCTCGAGCAGACGCAGCTGGAAGGGGTCGCCAGGAAGATGCAGGTTAGTGTTGGGAATTTTATTGTAGGGGAATGTAGGGGGGAAAAACCGTATAAACGGATTTTTAAATGTGCATTTTAAAGATATTTCTCGGAATTTTCATTACATTTTTTTAGAGTTGCGTACATGTTATTTCCGGACTATGTTGCTATTTTTACTGTCTGTTTCCTAAATTTTTTGAAGTATTATTTCCGTAAATCGAATTTTTAACAGGATATTTTGGAAAAAAATATTAGAAAAAAAATGTTAGAAATAATTTCTTTAGAAAATTTTTTTATATTTAAATTCATACATTAATTAATTGAACTTGAGGCTACGATTTTTGTTTATTTTTATTTATGTATTGTTCACGGGATAATTCTGCTCATTCTTTAGAAATTAATTACTATATTACGGTAGAGGATTTTATGATTTATCAAATTTATTCCGTAAAACTATTTTTAAATCGTGTCTTGTGTATAGATTAATAAAAATTGGAACAATCGACGCGATCTTTTAATTTTGATTTTATTTTCTGATTGATAAATTTTTAGCATTAAAAAAGAAGTACTCCAAAATCAACCATTTCGAATTCTTTCAGACGGAAAACGAACATTGCATGCTCCTTGCGTTGCCATGCGGGCACAACGAAAGAGACGTACAGAAGCACAGCGAAAACCTGCAGACTGGCTTCATAACCTATTTACAACAAAAACAAGCGGCAGGAATTGTCAACGTTGCCGCTCCCGGTTCCCAACAGGTTCGTTTTTCAAAAACATCATCGATTTTAATTTCTCCCTAGAATTACAAGTTAAACTTTTATCTACAAAATACTATTTTTCTGATAAATATTTGAAATGCTTTATAAATAATGTATAAACAGGGTGTCTAGCGACCGGGAAACCGGGAATTTGTTTTCGCCGGGAAAAACCGGGAAAAAACCGGGAAATTAAAAATTTAGATCAAGAATTTTAACTTTCTGATATCCTGCATTTATTCTGTACTTTCAAAAGCCGAATTGGAGTTTTTCCAGTCTATAGCATTTTAAGTAGAACCATTTCTCACTGATTTTCGATCTGATTCACCTTTGACACAGTCTTTGTATGGAGAAATCACGTACATGATTACAACTATTATGGAACGTTTCATGAAGCCGAAAGTTTTTTTGAGCA
>JAPYZL010122868.1:0-10424 GCA_030522825.1 Platygaster orseoliae
AAAATCGCGATAACAATTATTTACGTGTAGAAAACTTGAATTTTTTTCATTGGACATGCTTAAAGTTTCAAAAATTCATGATAATTACATGATTTTCGCCTGCCTGTCACGTCACTTTTTTTGTCGATTTACGAAAATTGACATTAAAAAATGCACTCTCTCTTGTGATAGATATTTTTTGAATGCAAAAATATTCGGTTTTGGAAAGAAAATCAATTTATCAAATGTGTTTTCAATAACAGGAACCAAACTTCACAATAAATAACGACATTGATACATTTGAAAAGTATTCATTGTATGATTTTAATATATAATTGTAAAAGTTGTATATGTTCTACTTAAACAAATTTATAAACGATTTTATTTTACTAACAGATATGTCCATTTTATGGTTTTTTAAGTTTTTGAGTTGGAATTTGACATTGTTTTTGTGAAATTTCTTTGTTTGAAGAATTTATTCAAACAAATTTACAAACAATATTATTTTACAACATATATGTTTATTTCATGGTTTTTTTTTGTTGCTAAGTTAGAATTTGACATAGTTTTTGTAAAAAGTTTTTGTTTGAATAATTCACTTAAACCAATTTATTAACGATCTTATTTTCACAACATATACATATGTCCATTTCATTGTTTTTTGAGTTGCTAAGTTGGAATTTGACATTTTTTTGTGAAATTCTTTTATTGGAACAATTTTCGTGAACAAATTTATAAACAGTTTTAGTGTTACAACATACATGTCCATTTCATGGTTACATGTAAGATTTAAGTCTACTAGGGTTAACATACGCATTAAGAATACAAAGTACATATATCTTGTATGAAATAATTTACAATACATCCCTAAGGGAGATTCTGTAATACTTTGCCAGTGTAATACCTATTACAGTGATTGACAAATAACAATATTGTGTTGCAAAAAATATTCAAAAAATTCTGTAAGCTCATTTTCATTTTCAATTTTCACCCCGGAAAATTTTTTAATTAATTTAAATTCTATTAAAATCCCGATGTAATAGATGTAACAGGGTATTAAACCTATTACACCTGTTACAGAATATCCCGTACGGATATTTTTTTACCAATATTTCAAACAAAAGAATTTTACACGTACAATGTTAAAACCACACTTAGCCAACAGAAAACCGTGGAAATAACAAATATTTTCCAGAAAGAGAATATTGCAATTATTCGTTTAGATAAATTGTTAAAATACATAAATTTTACGGAATCTTTGTCAATTACTCGTCCAACAATTCAAAAAACAATGAAAAGCATGCATATATTACAGGAACACAATAAATTGGTGCAAGACGGGAGCAATATTTAAAAAACCTAAGCGCGCATAGACAACATGCAATAGATTTTTCAAAGTTTAATGATATAATCAATATCAATCTTACGCATGTATTTTCAAGTGCATAGATGGAATTTGAATGGTCAAAATATGGAAGAAATGAGTAAATGTCATTTTCATAATGTCAAAAATGAGGAAAACACCTAATATGAAATACCCGATTAAAAATAGGTAGCAAGAGTTATAACTTCCTTTACAGATCAACATCATGTAGCATTTTTTGTGTATAAGAAAGTGGGAGATATGCACTATATTGTTTTAGTTGCCGGAACATGAAAAAGTATAATTCACTATTCCATCATTATACAACGATTTCTAATTTAGTTGCATTGTAATAACGAAACCGTTGGCATTTTCAAATGGCAGGTTTTCATACGTTTTTCGAAGGAGAAATTTTGGTAAATGAAAAAAGAAATGAAATCCTTTTCGCCCCCCCCCCTCTCCGAACATCACCAATGTATGAATGCCAGAATTAATAAAAATTCCCTTTCTCCCTTCTTCCGAAATATCCCCTAACCCAACCCCTCTCCCTCCCTACCCACACGCCAAATATTGTTGATAAACAACCTTAATAGTAGTTGCGAGTGAACGTAATGAAAAAACTAATAATATGTAAGAAAATTTGAGTTGAATTATCTATATGTTTTTTGAGCAAATATTCTGAGCACATGAGAAACAGTGCAGTTTTTTATCATCACTAAATGTTGCTTTAAAGATCATTGTTAGGATGCATATAACAAGGTCAGTTTTTCAAATTCTTGGCAGCAGCCCACGAATCAATTTTATCTTGCTTTTATTTTCGAGACGATTAGATTTTGACAAAACTTTCATTTGAGCTGGTTTAAACCATGTGTGTATTCGATGTGAAATTCTTAGGATTGGTGTTTATTTTAGACAATATGTTATTTTAAAAATTGAAGCTTTTCCAGTTAATACTCAACAATAATATTTTGCAGCCAAGTATATTCAGTCAATTACTACGATTGATTAACAATGTCAATCTTTCATTGCATATTAATTCTGCACTGATTTCACCGTGTTCGGTAAAATTCAGTGGAAAAGAGATTTTGAACTCGAAACCCCGGGAGTTAGCGGTGCCCGGGTCGAGAAATGAAAAACGACACGAAGTCGTCAGTAGAGAGTTTTATTTACGATGTACACTCTTCGGCAGTCTACAAGCAAGTTGACACAAGTCGACACGATTGCGCTCACGATGCCGAGTCTCAGGCGAGTTTCTCCCTCCACTACTCGTCGCTCCCACCTACTCGGTTCAGCGGGCGTGAGAGGAGCGGAGCGGGGGAGCGTGGCTGATCGCCGCCAGAGACTAGCGCCACGAGTGCGCGAAATTTGAATGCGAGGAATGAAAAGGCGCAAACATTCCCGCCCGCCCTGCACAAAGTGCAAAGAAAACACGAAATTACATATTTGATTCGATCGGGCGTTACTATTCTCGCGATCGCAGTTGAGAGCCTTCTTCTTTATCAGGGAGGCGGCAGAGCTTGGTAACAGGGCGCTTGTAAGACCCGTTGGCAGTGCGGACGGTTGCTGAGCGTTTAAGCCCGTCGTTCCCTGGTCGAACGGCAGTGGTTCGTCCGCAAGGCCACTTAGAGGGAGGGTAGCGTAGGTCAGCGATGAGCACTAGATCTCCTCTCGAGGTTGCGTTTGGCGACCTGCCAGCGCGACCGGTGTTGGAGATGCGCAATGTGGGTGGCTGACAAATGGCACCAAAAGCTTTGCGCTATCTGCTGGATTAGCTTCCAACGCTCTGTCAGCGGTGGAGTGTCCGGAATTTCTGGCTCTGGAATGAGAAGTAGTGATGAGACTGTAAAAAAATGGCCGGGGGTCAAGATTGAAAGGTCGGAAGGATCAGACGTCAACGTAGCGAGGTGACGTGAATTCAAGTACGCCTCCATCTGACACAAAAGTCTACTCAATTCCTCGAAAGTGAGTTTTTGGTCTCCCACAGCACGGGAGAGCAGCTTCTTTGTGGATTTCACTCCCGCCTCCTATAAACCTCCCCAATGAGGTGCCGATGGGGGGATGAAATTCCATTTCGTGCCATCCCTGGCGATGATGGCACCAGCTTCTATATGGAGAGAAGAGCCTGCACGAAACAGGTGGTAAAGTTCTTGGTCAGCTCCGTGAAAGTTGGTTCCGTTGTCACTATACAACTCGGTGCAGACCCCACGACGAGCCACGAAGCGCCGGAACGCTGCGAGGAAGGCGGCCGTGGACAGTGAGCTGACGGCCTCAAGGTGAGTGGCTCGAGTGGTCATGCACACAAACAGAGTATGTATGCCTTATACGCGTGGTGGCTTCGTCCTGGTGACGTGCGGCAGAGAATCGGCTCCGTGTAATAGAGCCCACTGTGAGAAAAAGGTCGCTCTGAAGTGAGACGAGCAGCTGGCAACTGGCCCATCAGTTGGCTGCCTAATAGCGGCTTGGACCTGAAACAAGTAATGCAATTACGAACTTGGTGTTTGACCAAACTCATACCACGGATGATACAGGTTCGACGTTAAAGAAAACCGTAGGTTGGCAGAGTGCCCCCGTGGCCGACGGCGGTGTGGGCTTCGGCGACGAGGAGCTTGCTGAGGAGTGATGATTTTGGCAAAATTGGAGGATTCTTCTCTTTTTCTGGAACTGGCAGATTCTGGAAGCAACCGCCGATGCAAAGAAGTCCGTTCGGTATCGATGAATGGGCACAGCGTTCGAAGTGGCGATTTCTTGGACACGCCTTGCTTTTTGTCCGAAAAACCTCGATTGTTCCATTCTAATCAGTCATTGTCGCACCGCTAGCAATTCTTCTGGAGTAGCGTGTCCAAGGGTCTGAAATGTAGTCAGCGTCCGCAACGGCATGAAGCGGCTCGCGAACCGCAGAAGATGGACGGCAATCCTTAGAAGACGACCAAGGTCAGAAAATCTTGCAAGGAGGTAGTCGGACGCGTCGTTGGCTGGTGTCGGGGTGTCGCCGACGGGTTCCAGGTTATTGGTGACTGCTGTCATGACCTGAAGATTCTTGCGAGACTCCTCGGCTGGAGCTTCCGCGGGTTCGCCCGGTTCAGCCGGCCAATTGCTTTCTTTCAGCCACGGAGGGCCGTGCCACCAGAGTGAGGATTCCTGTAGCTTGGCCGGGGTTGTTCCTCTCGAGACGAGGTCTGCCGGGTTCGTGTCAATCGGCACGTACTTTCAATGTGCTCCTGGTAAGTTGCTTTCGACAGAGGCGACCCTATTGGCGACGAACGTCTTCCACCGGGCAGCGTGTCCTCGTATCCAGCAGAGTGCCACCATGCTGTCGGTCCAGGCGATAACTCGGAGGCCGGCGTATTGAGGGGCCTTTTGAACGTGGACGACGAGTCGTGTTAGGAGTTGCGCTGTACAGAGTTCTAGGCGCGGGATTGAGGTCGGTTGTATCGGACCGGGCTTGGCCTTAGCTGCGATGAGGACGCAGTGTTGCTGTGTGCCGTCTGTGTCGAGAACTCGGAGGTAGACAGCAGCCCCATTGGCGTCCTTGGAAGCGTCTGCGAGTGCGTGGAGTTCCAAGACCTGGCGATGCTCCGCGGCATGCGTCCATCGTTCGATTCTGATAGTCGTGAGACCCTGAAGCGATGTTCTGAAATCTAGCCAGCGAACCAGAAGAGAGCCTGACAGTGGCGTGTCCCAATCAAGCCCCGCAATCCAGAGGTCTCTGAGTAGTACCTTTGTGGCGGTGATGACCGGAGCTATCCAGCCGAGTGGGTCGAACAACTGGGCAATCCGTGATGAAACAACCCTCTTGGTCGGGTTGGACTTGCCCGGGTGCGGACGTGGTTTTCGGTAGGTGAAAGCGTCCTCGCCTGAAAGCCAGACTATCCCTAAGACTGAGGTGGACTCTGCTCCCTTCGGAGGGTGGAAATCAACCGTCTCTGGTTGGGTCGTCGACCTAGTAATTTCAAGGAGTCCTGGGTGATTGGTCCCACTTACTGAGGGTGAACCCTCCTCGGCGAAGAAGCTCGATGAGTTGAGCCTGTCGGGTCTGGGCGTCGTCAAGCGTGGCGGCGCCAGACAATGTGTCATACACGTAGGTTTCTTCTCGAAGGCACTCGGCCCCGAGGGGGAACTCATGCCCATGGTCTACTGCGAGCTGTTGCAATGTCCTGATGGCCAGGTACGGTGCGCAGTTGGTACCGTAAGTGACAGTGTTCAGTTGGTACGTCATGAAAGGCTGGTTGGAGTCGGTTCTCCAGAGGATGAGCTGCATTGGCCTATCCTTGTCATGTACCAATATGTTTCGGAACATCTTTACAATGTCCGCGGCGAAGACGTAGCGGTGGTTTCTCCAGGAAGCGAGTACCAGAGTGAGATCGCATTGCAGAGCTGGTCTGGAAACAAAAGTTTATTGAAGCTCTGGCCACTCGCGTTTTCCCTGGTAGCGTCAAATACAATTCACAGTTTCGGAGCAAGTCTGGATTGTTGCCAGATGCCGCGGTGAGGCAGAAACCAGAGAGGCGTGGATGACCCTGGCGCCGGCACCGCAATCATGTAGCCAAGCGCCTCATACTCCCTCATGAACTCCAGGTACTGGCGTTTCAGTTCCGGATCTCGATTGAATCGTCGCTCTACCGAAAGTTATGTGGCTTCGGCGGCTGGTCGATTGTACCCGAGGCTGACTTCAGGCGGCTGGTGGAAAGGGAGCCACACAATGTAGCGGCCATCTTGGTCACGTGAGTGAGTGCTCGTAAACAGGGCTTCGCACTCTTCTTCCTCTGGTGTCGGCGCGGAAGTTGACTCTGGTAACTCCTCGAGTTTGAAGATCGTCGTAGAAGTGCATCAGCGTGCGGAGGCTGCGACGTCACGCAGTGAAAGGCATGGGCTGCTTCCTTGTATGCGTAGAAGTGTGCCGGGTCAGCAGAGCCAGCGAGTACCCACCCGAATGCCGTGTTGATGGCTGACAATCGAGTTCCTGGGATGGATCGGCGCCCGTCGAAGAGGACGGCGAAGAAACGTTCGGCGTTTAGGATGAGTCTAGCGTGTTCAGGGCGCCAGAATTGGGGGTCGGCCAATTTCAGCACAGCTCGCTGCACGAGCTCAGGTTCAATGGTCACTCGGTTCGGCAGGAGTTCTGTCAGTTTGGGCATGACGTAAGCCTCCACGTTGATTGTATAGTCGGACCTAGTGAGAGAACAAACTTTGAAACATGCTTTAGATTTGGCAGGCTCACGTCCGAGCCGGTGTCTAGAAGGGCTCTTGTTATAATGGACGCCCCGGTGTTTGAGACAACCCTGACCAAGGTTGTGGCCAGCAGAGAAACTGACTGCGGAGGGGCTTGCAGTTCGACGTGGCACTGGGAGTCGGAGTGAGAGGGCCCGCTCTCCGGGTGGAACGCCGATGCGTTCGCAGAAAGCTGGGTCATTGGTGAGTCCTCGTTGCGAGGGAGCGCGTCATCCGTATGAAGCAGGGTGTTATGTGGTTGGTTGCATTGTTGGCAGGTCTTCGTTGACTGGCAATCTTTGCGGCGATGAGAGCCCAGGCAGTTAAAGCAAAGACCTTGCTTCTGGACCATTGTGCGGCGTTCAGCCACTGAGAGGTTCCTGGGCGTTCGCCTTCGAATGTCTTGCTCGTTGGCCCTGCCGATAATCCCCTAGCGATGGCGTGGTGGATCAATGGTGATCCCTTGAAGCCAGATTTTCTGAGAGGTTTACCATGGATGGCAGTCGTGGAGTCTGGTATTATCACCGGGGTAGACATCTCCAGGGCGCGGATTCTCGTTTCGAGGAAGGCCTCAAATTGCACCCAGGTGGTGCTTACGGTGGTAGAACCAGTCGAGGTGTTATGGGAGAGCTGGTCTGTTTCTTCGTTGTCGAGCTCCGCCCCAGTCGATCGGGGGTTGGCCAGGAACATTTCCCATTCTCGACGAGTACGGGAGTCCGTGCGCTGAAGTATCAGAAAAACGATTATTTCATTACATTTGTCTGTTGGGCAGTCCAGGTTTTTCAGGGCCCTGAGCTCCTCTCTAGTGCAGTCAAGGAGTGTCTTGAGATCTTTGACGGATTCTTTGTTCATCGATGGTAGGCCGAATAGAGCGGATAGGTGAGCGTGCACCAGGAGTCGGTGGTTCGTGAAGCAGTTGCGAACCGTGGCCCACGCTGGGTTGAAGTTGGCGTCTGTGCACGAGACGTTCTTGAGGAGTAGCGCTGCCTCACTCTTGAAAGTACGCTTGAGGAGTTGGAGTTTGTGGACCTTGAGGATATCGGTTCGGTCGATCACCATGCCCTGGAAAGCATCTCAGAAGCTCTCCCATTCCAAGTGATCCCCGTCGAATTCGGGAAATGGCACATTGGGTAAGGGAAGGGTGATTCTACTAACCTGGACCGCGGGTTCGGGCGCCCTCGGATTCTCTTCAGCTTTCGGTCGTAAACTTCTAAGGATCACTATCGCGGTGAAGCAATCGAATTGGGATTCTAAGAAGATGTTTTTGGTCGCATAATCGTGTTCGACAGCCCCTGCATCCTTTACGAGTGCCATATGATTCTGGTAAAAATCCGCCCAGTATCTATTGACGGTCGATATAGCGTTGTCGATCATGCTTTTGCTGGGAGTGCATTTTCCTTCCTCAACTTTCTTCTTCATGATCATCGCAGTCTGTGCGATGCAGCGCCTCAGCTCCATCTGGGCTTGTGTGACCTTTTCGAGTTGAGACATTTCGAACGCTCCTGATGTTCTTGGTGAAAATCCTGGTCGAAAATACGTGATTTGCAAGGTTCCTGATGTTGAGCCCGTTGCAGGTGTGAAGTTATCTTGTGGAGATTCCTCGTGATGCACTCGATGTCACTGGATTTGAAACGCATGGTCGAATGCACTCGGTACGCGCACGTTAACTACGACCACGTGTCTCGAGTTTCGTTCGCGTATTCCACTTCACACGTAATGGGATCCGGCTCGAAGGACTAATAAATGTTCGGTCAAATTCAGTGGAAAAGAGATTTTGGACTTGTAACCCCGGGAGTTCGTGGTGCCCGGGTCGAGAAATAAAAAACGACATGAAGTTGTCGGTAGAGAGTTTTATTTACGATGTACACTCTTCGGCAGTCTACAAGCAAGTCGACACAAGTCGACACGATCGCGCTCACGATGCCGAGTCTCAGGCGAGTTTCCCCCTCCACTACTCATCGCCCCCACATACTCGGTTCAGCGGGCGTGAGAGCAGCGGAGCGGGGGAGCGTGGCTGATCGCCGCCAGAGACTAGCGCCACGAGCTCGCGAAATTTGAATGCGAGAAGCGAAAAGGCGCGAACACACTGCTTTTGTATCTTAGTTTTTTCATTACGTTCACTCGCAACTACTATTAAGGTTGTTTATCAACAATATTTGGCGTGTGGGTAGGGAATTTTTATTAATTCTGGCATTCATACATTGGCGATGTTCGGAGGGGGGGGGGGATACATCGTACTTAAATGTTCTCATAGCAAAAAATATTTCAGTTCTTCATTTTCCAGAAAATGATCTTCCTAGAATTCTACGTAGTTGCAAGAATTTTATGAAAAACTAAAATTCTTATTACAGCGAATATGTATATAAAAAGATTCATGGAGAACAATAGGTAAGCTAGGTAATTTCAATTTGTGGCTGTTGTGCAAAGTTTGAAGAAAGAGGTCAGAATATGTCAAATCAGACCACCTAAAAAACATTTTCTAATTAAAATGATAGAGGCGAGGGCGCTGTTTGTCTTAAATTCTCTATAAAAAATTACCAGATTGGTCCCATGCGCTCCAGTAAGTACGGAAGTAATAAAGTCTGTATTTATGGGTCCATATAATTTGAGTTCTTTCCGAACATTTCAGAATTATATAAGTTATTGTCACAACAAATTTTTCGGCTTGTTCAACTTTCTCATCTTTGCTCTTCTCCGCCTTGCAGTACTTTTCTATATTATTTTTTTGCAGGCATTTTAAGTCACTCACCTGTCCGCTTTTATAAAATTTTATACGTGCCTAAAGCTGGAAGAGCAAAATCAGCAGAATCAAAAAAACATTATTCGAGAATTAAAGGCTGATTAAAGGCTAATTAAATGCCTTAATTTGAAATTTTCGTCTCCAGCTGTTTTCCGGGAAATGCATGTTCTGCCAGCTTAACGTAAAGCTAGCAGAACATGCTCGAAAAAGTAGTTTCCACAACAATTACGAAAATAAAATTAGCATAATAATTAGACTTATTAAATGCTCCAAGAAAATATCATTCGCTAAAAGATAACTTAATTTCTTCAATATAAAAAATCGGACTTAACACCGCGCGCGCGAAGTACGTAGACAGAGCATAGTGGAAAAACTGTTTACAATGACAAAATCGGACTTTTCGCTATGGATTATTAAAAGGCTCATTAAAGGTTGCTGAAAAATATTAATTTCTTATTTTCGGCTCCAGCTATTTCGAGGGAAATCCACGTTCTGCCAGCTTAACATGAAGCTAGCAGAACATGCTCGAAAAAGTAGTTTCCACAACGATTACGAAAATAAAATTAGCATAGCAATTAAAGGCTCATAAAAGGCTCCATGAAAATGTCGTTTGCTAACGTATTGCTAAATTTTTTCAATATAAAAATTGGACTTTACGCCTCGCGCGCGCATCAAACGGGCAGAGCATAGAGAAAAAAACTATTTACATTGATGAAATCAGACTTTTTGCTGTGAATTATTTAAAGGCTCATTAAAGGCTGCCATTAAAAATTACACGAAGCATAATCATATTAATATCAAAAAAATCCTTTAATTATACGCTAACTAAATGTGCTAATTTGAAATTTGATGCTCTTTTTGTTTTTCGGAAAAATGAGTGTTCCGCTATTTGGGGGCGAGGCAGCAGAACAATACTATGGTAATATTTAATTGCATATCATTTTCATAAATCATAATCTCTACATCATTTAATTAAACGCTAAATGAATGCATTAACTGAAAATTAAACTCTTCTTTTTTTTAAAAAATATGACACGTTCTGCTAGCTTAACATTAAGCCAGCAGAGCACAATGTAAAAAATTACTCGAAGCATAATCATATTGATAACAAAATAATCCTTGAATTAAACGCTG